>JPKY01000014.1:116421-312179 GCA_000769265.1 Hapsidospora chrysogenum ATCC 11550
CCCCCCCCCCCCCCGAGAACAATCAAGAATTGCGGGTTGAAAAGAGCGGCCAGGTCCTAGTTGGCGCTGCGCTTGGGCTTGCCGTCCTCGTCGTCCTTGTTGTAACCGGAGCGACCAAAGTTGACGCGGTCGGGCTGGCGGGAGTCGTCTTCGTCGTTGTAGCCGGAGCGGCCGTGGTTCTTGGGCTTGCCGTCCTCGTCGTCCTTGTTGTAGCCGGAGCGGCCAGAGTCGCGGACGACGGGAGCAGTGGAGAGGGTGAAGGCGGCCATTGTAAGTGTTGGTAGTATGTGTGTCTTTGTTGGTGGTGGGAAAGGTGGTTGTTGTATGGTGTTGGTGTTTCGCCTGGGTCAGGGTGTATGTAGACTTTGTTCTTGTTGTTGGAGGTAGACGAGGAAGTCTTGTGTGAAGAAAAGAGGATGGTAGTGTGGAATGTTGTTGCTCTGGATGAGTGATGAGGTTGTTTCGAGATCTGGGAGACATCGAGGGTCTATATATACTACATGAATGTGTGTGTCCATGTGTCCACGGTGTCTACCTTTTTACATGTATATACGTATATCCAATTTGATGACAGCAGGCCCTGTCGAGACTCGACGTCGAAGCCTCAAGCTCGGAACCCACGACACATCTCGGACCACTCATTCGACAAAGGACCCCTACGTACTTGCAGGCCTCGCAGGATGCCCTCAGCCCCGCTCCCGTCTGATCCCAGTTGATCCGTGAAAAGGAATCACGAACCCAGTTCCGCCGAGAGACGGGCCACCCAATCCGGCGGCGCAGGAACCATAGCTTCGGGCACCAGGTATGACAAGAGTGGAGAGATGGATCGTCCGGGGGGGTGGGTTAGGGGGGTGTGCGTGGCGCGTGGTCGGACTGGGTGGTGTTCCAGGTTGCCAGTCCCGTAGGGCTGAGGCGGTGCGGCCGCGAATGGCAGGGCGGCGCATACTTCCGGACAGGGAGGAGAGGCGTCGTCACAGTCAGCAAACATGGACTCGTTGGAGTGAGTGCGCCACACGCCAACGCCAATCTGTGCGGGGCTGCGGCGCAGTGATGATGGCCGACGTTGGGGAACGCGAGCACCTGTAGCCTGTAGGCAGTACCTGTAATCACTAGTAGTGGTACCTGGGTACTGCTGACAGATCCTCCTCCCTCCTCTCCGTTCCCCCTCGTTGCGTTGCTTTGTTTGGCTGGGCAGTCAGATGCAAGGCACGACACATGGTGTAGCCCTGTTTCGTGTCTCTGCTTGGGACATCAAAATTCATTTGCCTGTTCGTATCGTGTCGCTGGTGACTTCATGTTCTGGCTGGTACGCCCGTCCCGGACTTTGCGGACATACTCGTACATACACGTGCAGCGCACATACGAGTCCCCTCTGGCTCCGGATGGAATCGGACTCTCTCTCTCGGATGCCGCCACTTCCTTTGACACCTTTTTGGAATCAAGATAACGCGGCCACGCGCCCCGCCGCGGGCCCAGCCACAATCCCCCCCGGGTCCCCGGATGTGGGTACGAGTCACCACCCACTCACCACTGTCACCAGTCACGCAAGTCACAACACGCGGCCGCTCGAAGGCAGCTCTCCGGATACTCCGGCCGGGACATCGGAACTCCAACAACACGTTTGACAACATCGTATTTCCCATCATCGCTCATTATTACTAGTATCCCCGTACAAGCAATCCCCGTAGAGCGGTTCTGTGTGCCGACTGTCTGGTCCTGGCATACCGTTTGACTCACGACTCACCTTGCGCCGCCCGCCCCAACCCAACCAAACAACCGCCAAGGCTTCCACTTTCCAACGTGGGTACGTACGTACTTACCGCAGTTGCATATGCACGTTGTCGGCATTTGGTGGGAAGGGCATCATCTCTCAAGTCGTTGCTGCAACGCACCCGTTTTGAGTCATGCATCAGCGGTCTCCGTCATCTTTCTGCGCGCTCTGCTAAGAAACGGATTAATAATACTGGCCTATATCATAATCTGATCTGTAACCCTAACTCGGTCGTCCTTCAATACCTGCCTAGGTACCTGATACGCGCCCTCCCATTCCTTTCGGATCGTATTCGGTCTCTACTTTTGCACTCCGACTTCTCGGCCAGCATCATCGTTTCTTGTCTCAGATCTAGGGAAACGGTGGTGATGCCGACATGGCGAACACTTTATGATTGCCCGTGTTTGAATGAATACTCGCGCAGACTAACTGGTAGGATCCATGAGGATGGAGATGCCGCCCGTTCACTCCCGGCGGCAGTGGTACATGTACTTGTATGTAGTCGGTGAGGGCCGCGACTCCCGTGAGGCGCCTGATGGTCCACGCGCGCGTGGGACGGGAGGCTTGTTTTAGCGCTCGCTTGGAGCCCCGCCTGAGTATTCAGGCTCGGTTCGGAACTTCGGATTTCACGCGGGGAATTGATTTCACACACCCTTTTTATTGCAGCTTGGTACTTTTTTATATATACAGACGTACATGTTCTTTTTTAACCTACGTACCCATCGCAGCATAGGTACTTCCGCGCATCCGCGCAGCGTCACCATGCATCTCATCAATCACGTCTTCGCCATCAGTCTCTTTCTTGAGGGTACTGAGGCAGGCAGGTGGCACAGTAGCACCGCATACCTACAGTACTTACGCTGGGCCTCCCTCAGCCCTCCCGAGGCTCGCCAGTCGCAACCGACGAGAGAGGTCACATCAATCCTGCCTGAAACATGCGTTCCGTAAATAGGCACTTTTCTTCCATACACCCTTCTAGAAGATGCTGCCCTTCCCAGCAGTTGCTTGGAGATCTATTCCCCGAGGGTAGCTCGTGTCGCCTATCTCCGGAGGAACACCAGATGCAATGAGTAATAAGGCATCATGTTCAACAATCAAACATACCGAGTCGCCTCCATCGCGGGGTGTGGTTGCATACATGTAGGATATTCCCCATGGACGTGTCCATTCATTGAGAGGTCACAGACCTTTTTCTTTTTCAGACCAACGTCATATTTACACGAAGAAAAAAAAATGGCCAGTCGGGATACCCAAAGTTCCCTCCTCGGGCGAAGCCCCAATCCCCAAGGTTATAAACTTATCCGGCGGTAGGCCTAGATGTTTCCGAGGTCCTTGCTCTCGGTGTACCAGCCGTCGCCCTCAGCACCGCCGTTGGTGAAGTAGCCAGCCTCCGAGTCGTCTCCGCGGAGCACCCAGCGGAAGTACTGCTGCGCAGCCTTGCCGAAGGCACCACCGCGGGGATCGAGGTAGGTGCCGCCGTGGCCGACGTCGAGGTTGCCGACCCAAGAGGGAACGCCCTGGTTGACGGCGGCATAGTCGCGCATACCCTACGACGGGTTAGCCTTTTTTTTTTTTCTTCTACTCTTCTTCCCCTCCTTTCTCCCCCTTGCATCGGCGGATGGGAGAGCACTCACGTTCTCGTAGGCAATGTCGCTCGGCCCGCCGAGGAAGAAGAAGATGGGCACATTGATGGCGCCGAGGGTGGCATCAGTCTGCCCCGGGTCGAGGGTGCCAGAGTTGAAGATGCCAAAGGCGGTGACGCGGGGGTCCTGGTTCTGGGCGTAGGCCTCGGTGCCGCCGCAGCTCATGCCCGCGGCGGCGATGTTGGAGCTGTCAATGTTGGCCCAGTTGCCCTGGCCCGCGTTCTGGACGGCCCAGTCGATCGCCGCCGTCATCATCTCGGGCGAGGTGCCGCCCTGGCCCCCGGGGGTGCCGGACGCGATGACGAGGATGCCCCAGGCGGCGAGCTCCTCGAGGAAGGGCCCGTGGCCGCCCACGGGGTCGGCGGCGCAGGCGCCGTTGCCCCAGACCACGACGGGGATGGAGTCAAAGTCGCCCAGGTTCTGCGGGTGGAAGAGGGTGTGGCCGGGGAGAGACTCGTCGACGTAGTAGGTCTGTTTTGTGCGTGCCTTGGTTAGCACTGCCCTGGTTGTCCCAGAGTCTTCTTCGAATGACTACTAATCTAGTGTTGGAGATGGGTTGATTGAGCATACAGTAGCAACCTGGGCCGAAACGGCCTTGAGGAAGGCAAGAGCCCAGGCACCCTTCATAGCGGACTGCATGACGACTCGTAGTGATTGTGGCGGTGGTGGACTGGGAGTACTGCTCAAGACTGGATGACTGTCCTGGAAGGGCTCGAAGGTCTTGACCGTAGGTAGGCAGGTTGGTCGGTTGGTTCTTTTCTTTTCGTTTTCAATTCTTCGAGGAACCGGTCAGGTCTTTTAATATGTGAAGAAGGACGAGACTCCTGCCACAAGCGGAAGCCATCTGCCGCCTTCAGCCAGCAACGGTTAGGCAATATTTAGGCTATGACGATGATCTGAGGCGATCTACAGAGTAGTAGTCTAGTAGAGGCACGTCTAAATTCAATTATAGTAACCCGTACTCCGAAGATGCAACATCGTCTGCCCGAGGCTCGGTGCGTAGCCATGTGAGACAAGGTGGCAGCATCGCCGGATTCGCCATCAAGAAGGGGGGGGGNGGGGGGGGGGGGGGGCCGGAGGCACTCCGATGGTAAGATCCACGCATTCTCGTTTCAACTTTCCGGAGTGCAATGTACGAAGTACAGCTTGGTCTGCAGAGAAGAAGCGGCAGGATGTAAGTGGCGTACATTCTCGCTTCTTGAGCCTAATCCGTGTCGGAGCAAGGAGGGAGGAGGTTTCCCGAATCATCACGGAATTTATGTACCTAGTGGCTGGTAGCCTGGTACTACGGCATTGTCTAGTGGGCCGGCTCGGTAGATTACTACTACTAATGTACGACATGTACCAGCTCATCAGCCGGTGGCTGAGAGGGGAACCCTGGTCCCTTTGCGGAGACGGATTGCGACGGCTAATTTCACGGGGCGATCGGGAGTTGGATGATGATCAGGACGACTCAGGACTCGAGTAAGCTCAAAGGCGGTGGTGACTCGTGAGGTGCTGCTATACCCTGTAATGGCATATGGGATAAAAGGAGGGATTGTTCTTGCTGTTTGTTGGTACATAGTAGGAGGAGACTGCTTGCAGTATTACTCGACAGTTAGAGCTTAATATGGCTTCAATATTCGCACCCTACTTGCTTGTACATACGAGGATAAATCAGCCGGAATGCTTGCAGTACCTATTACTCTAGTCCGTATGTGACTTCAACTTTCATTTTCAACTTACATGTTCAAGCAGTAATCACTAAGTAGGCAAGACGTAATATCCGGTGATCCCACCACTCCAACACGGTGTAAGTCGGACGTATAGATTGTAATTCCTTGATGGTTGGACCTCGCATAAAGACTGTAAGTCCAGCCAAGACCATCTCCATGAAACAATTGGTGATATCATCAATTCATCTCGGACGGAGAGCCGTGCTTGCGGTGCAGAACTTGGTACCTATGCTCGTTATGTACGAGTACCCCGCATGGTTGGACAAACTTGCCGTCGGCTCATAAAAGGAGGGAGCAGAACCCCCACAAAGGTCAGGGGTACTTTGTTCGTGATCACTACAGACTAGTAATCACCAAGGTAGTAATTAGTAGACTACCAGTTATCAGCCTAAACCTGGGGTCGATGAGACTGGTGCGGTCTTCTCTTCTAATACACAAGAAACACCCCCTTTTATTACTATCTAGATCCTAACAACGCTGCTCAAAGGTCCATCTAGGCTGCCTACCCAACCCGGATATATCTGCAGGGATGTTATATACAAGGTACCTAAAGGATTGATTGATTAGTCTGATGTACATGCTCGTATACGAGTACATATGCCCCAGAGAAAGCCACCGGCACTTCCACTCGGCTTGTATCAGTCTTACTGCATCTGGTATTTTGCCGGAATGGGCCATTCCTCCCACTGCCGCTCCAATCATTTAATACCCTTTTGCCACCTCCATATTCCCCCATACATAAAACGACCAGGAGCGTTACTGTTGCTGCTGCTGCCCAGCTTTTGCGTGTGCGCGCTCCTCTTGATCCGAGAGCCTCCTGACTCCTAATATCCCAGGAAATCTCGACAGAGCTGCTGGGTGATCTCATACACGCACCTTTCCCAGGTGTTCCTCTCGCGACAATGCCCAAGGTTCTCGCTGCTGCTGTCGGCGTGGCCGTCGCCCATGCCACTCTGGCATTGGGTGTGCGCACTCTGCCGGATTGTACCAGCGAGCCACTTGCTTCCAATGGCATCTGCGATACCACGGCCTCGCCTGGCGAGCGGGCTGCCGCTCTCGTGGCTGCTATGAACCAGACCGAGAAGCTTAACAACCTCATGAGGTCAGTCAGCCTTACCGCCGTGTCATAGGAGGGAGGCGAGGGCCCTGTCTTTACAAAGTACTAACTCAACGATGCAGCAAAGCCCATGGCGCCCCCCGTATCGGCTTCCCGGCGTACAACTGGTGGAGCGAGGCCCTCCACGGCGTGGCCTACGCCCCCGGCGTCGACTTCGCCGACGAGCCCCCCTTCGACGCCGCCACCTCCTTCCCCATGCCCGTCCTCATGGGCTCGACCTTTGACGACGACCTCATCGAGCGCATCGCCACCGTCATCAGCATCGAGTCCCGCGCCTGGGCCAACGGCGGCTACGCCGGCGTCGACTACTGGACCCCCAACGTCAACACCTTCAAGGACCCGCGCTGGGGCCGCGGCTCCGAGACGCCCGGCGAGGACGCCCTCCACGTCAGCCGCTACGCCCGCGCCATGGTCCGCGGCATGGAGGGCGATGGCCCGGAGCGCCGCGTCGTGGCGACGTGCAAGCACTACGCCGGCAACGACTTCGAGGACTGGAACGGTACCACGCGACACGATTTCAACGCCATCATCTCGGCTCAGGATCTCGCCGAGTACTACCTCCGCCCCTTCCAGGAGTGCACCCGCGACTCCAAGGCTGGGTCCATCATGTGCGCATACAACGCCGTCAACGGCGTGCCCTCGTGCGCAAACGAGTACCTCATGGAGACTATCCTGCGCGACCACTGGAACTGGACCGAGAGCAACAACTACATCACCAGCGACTGCGAGGCTGTCCTCGATGTCTCCCTCAACCACAAGTACGCCGAGACCAATGCCGAGGGCACGGCCATGTGCTTCAATGCCGGCATGGACTCCAGCTGTGAGTACGAGGGCAGCTCTGACATTCCAGGTGCTTGGGAACAGGGCCTGCTGAAGGAGGAGACCGTCGATCGGGCGCTGCTCCGCCTGTTCGAGGGCCTCGTCCGCACAGGATTCTTTGACGGCGAAAAGTCCGAGTTTGCATCCATCGGATGGGACGACGTCAACACCCCCGAAGCCCAGGCTCTCGCACACCAGGCCGCCGCTGAGGGCACCGTGCTTCTCAAGAATGACGGCCTCCTGCCCCTGGATCTGTCCAGGGGAAAGAGTGTCGCGCTCATCGGCTTCTGGGCCGACGACGAGGAGAAGCTGCAGGGCGGGTACAGCGGCACTGCGCCTTTCCTCCACACTCCCGCGTACGCGGCCGAGAAGCTGGGTCTGACCGTGCACACCGCCACTGGGCCCGTCCTTGAGGATGACTCCGCCGAGGACACCTGGACGGAGGCCGCCATTGATGCAGCCGAGAAGGCCGACTACGTCATCTACTTTGGCGGCCTGGACACCTCTGCCTCTGGTGAGACCAAGGATCGGTACGAGATTACCTGGCCGGAGGCCCAGATGACGCTCCTCGAGCACCTCACGGACCTTGGCAAGAAGATCACCGTTGTCCAGATGGGCGACCAGCTCGACGACACGGCACTTCTCGCCAACGAGAACGTCGGCGCCATCCTCTGGGCCAGCTGGCCCGGCCAAGACGGCGGGCCTGCCGTGTTTGAGCTCATCAGCGGCAAGACGAGCCCGGCCGGACGTCTGTCCATCACGCAGTACCCGGCCAACTACACCGACGCCATCCCCATGACGGAGATGAATCTTCGCCCCACGGAGGAGACGCCCGGCAGGACATACCGCTGGTACTCCACGCCCATCCTGCCCTTCGGCTACGGTCTCAGCTACACGTCCTTCAAGGCCCGCTTTGGCAGATTCCCAAAGAAGCTGCACATCAACGACCTCGTCAAGAACTGCGACGCCACTTACAAGGATACGTGCCCGATGCCCCCTCTCCCCGTCGACGTCCACAACTCCGGCAACAGGACCTCCGACTTTGTGGCCCTGGCCTTCATCAAGAGCGAGGTAGGACCCAAGCCGTACCCGCTCAAGACGCTCGCCGCGTACGACCGCCTGCGTGATGTGCGTCCCGGGAAAAAGGCAAAGGCTAAGCTGGACTGGACGCTGGATAACATCGCCCGCAGGGATGAGAGCGGTAACCTGGTGCTGTACCCCGGCAAGTACACGATTCTTCTTGATGAGCCGACGCAGGACGAGATTAGCTTCACGCTCACGGGTAAGGAGGTTGTCCTCGATGAGTGGCCTGCCATCCCGGAGTGATCTCTCTTGGTGGTAGGGGATACAGACGGGGGAAACAAATGAGGCAAAAATAAATAAAAATAAAGGCTGTCTGTGACTTGAACTTGATTAAAAGTGTACATTATTAAATCCGTTTCTGTTCTATGGTTCTTGAACAAACCAGTAAGTCATAGGAGCCCCACAACGACTTACAAGCCACATGCAAACCCCTGCCCGCCCCTCAGGGTGTGTACGTATAAGATGTTGTAGAGCAATGTAAGCGCGAGCGGGTAAAGATAGCCTTCACAGCCATCGTTTATCCCCCCATTGGCCACAATAGGCGCACTAGTTCGTGTTTAGTAAGCACGAGTGTACGAGTCCTCGTCCACCGAGCAAGGTCTGGTCTCAGGGCACTCACTGCAGGTGGTTAGGGCCGGTGGGTGGGACTCCCCCTAATGCCGGCCAGCCTTACGGGTGTTTCTACTATCACACGATGTGTCTACCATATTCATAGAGAGATTGTGCTGCTTATAGAGACGCAAAACATGCACTCCGGTTGGCAACCGCGCCCTTGTGTCACTTTCGCCGTGGCTTGCCATTGCCTCATGCAAAGTTACGAGATCTGTAAAAAGAAGACACTCAACTCGCACATACAGCCATGGGAAACCCCTTTCGTATTCCTCGAACACCATCTAAGGCTCAGAAACACCATGTCTCGATGCAGAAAGACATTACTGCTCATCTATCCATACCCAACCCGGGATACCCCCGGTTACAGTTCATCCCTCGCGTGAGCCTCCTCGTCAAGGTCCTCCATGGCCATGATTTTGACAATCAGGCTGGTCCATCCGGTAAAGTGCTGCGTCCGCTGCCCGGCGCCCGTCTCCGGGTTGTACTGCTCCCAGGCGAAGCCCGTCTCCTCCCAGCTATTGTACACCGTGTCCACCAGGTTCTTGCGCAGGCGCGAGTACATGTCTCGGGCCCTGGCCTTCTGGGGCCCGTCCTGCGTCGCGAGGTTCTGTCGCGTGTTAGTCTCGCCCGAAGCAGAGGGAGAAAAAAAAAGAAAGGATGAAAAAGGGGCAGTGTGCGAAGGGGGATTTGTGAACTTACATAGAGCTGAGAGACCACGAGGTAGTTAATCGGCATCCACACAGGACTACGCCAATAGTTCTCCCCGGTCTCGTAGTAAGGATCCTGCTTGCTGAGGCTGCGAATACCATGAGGACTCCACAGATGCTCCTCATCCCCAATCAGATCCAGGACCCTCCCCAGCTTCGCATCGTCCGGCCTCATCAGCCCGACCAGGAAGGGGAACAGTGAGATGTACCCCTTGTGGCAGACCAGCGCGTGCTCCTCAAACTCATCAATGGTGGCGTCGCAGTAGCAGCCCTCCTTCTCGGACCAGTGGAGGTCGTCGAGGTTGCGCTCGATGGCTTCAAGGTTCTTCCGGAGCTCGGCGGCGTCCTCCTGGTTGCCGAGAGCTTCAGCAATGTTCATCAGGGACTTGGTCATCAGGCCCACCCATGCCATCAAATCGACGTGCAACTCGCCGGGGTGAGGCGGCTGGGCACGGGGATAGTCATCGATGCCGCTGGTGAGGATGTGAGTTTCGGTGCGGCCTCGCCATCGGTAGGCTTCCTTTGCGGAGAATGCCTCACGGTCGTACTCCCTGATTTCACCCTTCTGGGTCTTGCGGAACCAGTCGTACTGTCGTCGGAGGAGGGGGTAGATTTTGCGCATGTACTCCTCCCCGAGTTCGGGGTTATCCAGGTGAGCCGTGCGCAGGTCACCGCCCTGGCTGCTCTTCTCTGTACCCGCGATGTTCGACTTGCGAAGACGCTCCATGAAGCTCTCGATGATGAGGAAGAGCGTGGGGGGGTTGGCATAGTGAGGGTACTGGATCTGGAACTCGGCCGGCACCTTGCTCCGAGCTTCTTCGCCTAGGATCTGCTCCCGGGGGATCCACCCGTCGTCGTCCATGGTATTGTACCAGCTCTTGACGATCTCGAGGGTGAGATCAATATCCCAGTCGGCAATGGGCACCAGGTGGAAACCCTCATCCCAGAGGAACCCACGCGGGAAGAAGGGGCGGGAGGGGACACTGGTGTATAGCTCGTAGGGGCCCTCCATCTCCTGCTTGTTACGTGCCCGCGCCTGCGCAGCATCCTCCCAGAACCGCTCGCTGTCCTCCTCGTACTCTTCCGCGTACGACCGATCAATGACCTGGTTACCGTGGAAGTAACCCACGCCTCCCAGGAGGTTGGAGAACATGCTCTTGCCAAACTTCTGGTACTTGTCCGCCGTGAACGGCTTCTTGAGGTCGAAGACCCGGGAGAAGCGCTCGGCAAATGACTGCGAAGTCGCTTTGATCTCCCGGGTCACATCGTCCGACGTGATCTCTTTGCCGGTAGAGCCTGAGGAGAAGATGACGTCGAACTCGAAGGATCCCTCAAACGTCTTCTGCACGATCTGGACGTTTCCGCTGCCGGGACGCTGTGGCAGGCGGTAGACCAGCCACGGAGGCGGGGGGTCCTCAGGATCGAGCGTCTTCTGGACCTCCTCCACGGATTCCCGAAGTTGCATAAACAGGAGCGCCTTGGCCTGCCACTGGATCTCCTCGGCGGCCTCGGCGCTCCGGACGAGTGTAGTGTCCCCACGCCGCGTCTTTGACAACGCATGCTTGCTCGTCGGATGCTTGCCCTCGCCCTTGGTGACGAGTATCGAGTAGTCGCCGAGAGCTTCCGACCTGCCCTTGAAGCGCACATCGCCCTCAAAGCCAAGCGGCGATGTGCCCTCGCCCTCGCCCTCAGCCGCCAGCTCGCCCGGGCCTTCCTTGGCGATGTAGTAGAAGACGTTGGTCTTGGTATCCGCCGGTGCGCCCTTTTGAAGCTCGCCCTTGATCCTGGCAACCCAGCTGCCCCCGTGTGCGCCGCCTGGGATCTTGACCCAGGATGTTGTAATGTCGATGTGGTTGCCCTCGTCGTGGATGGACTGGATGCCTCCTACTCGTGCGTCGTACTCGTCCCAACCGTACCCGTGGATATCATCGCCCTGCTCGCAGGTATACCGGAATTCTGCATGGAACCTCCGCGTCAGCACTGGCCCGGCGTCTGTCGTCGGTGGTCGTCCGGGTTCTGGCTTCACCTACTCGTCGGGACCTCCTCAAAGGTATTGACTCCTCCCCACATCAGGCCCGTCCACAGACCATTCGGCAGCCTTGGCCTGACCCCAAAGTATAGGTTTGGCTTGTAGGGACCCCACAGCAGGCTCTGGTTGTTCTGGCGGCCGATCTCGGTGGTCAGGATGGACTGGCCGTCGTCCACGGCGGAGGCGCCCAGCGCCAGAACCGCCGCGGCCACCAATTGGCCCAGCCTGGTCATCGTATGTCGTAGGCGATGCTCCGCAAGACTCTTTCAGCTACGGGCAGCAAGATTCAACGAGTGTCGGTTAAGGAAAGGTGACCATCTGGTGGGCGGAAGTGGAAAGGTGGCTGGAAGTGAGGTGGAAGTAATATCCAATGTAATATTGTACAAGGCTGCTGCTGCTCCTACAGAAGGTCAACCCCCCTGGCCAATGCGACACTGTCAAGCTGTGGTCTGGCCCTGTGGAGGATTATCTGCCTACATGGAGTGCACTTTCGGTCAAGAATGTGCCGTGCAAGGTAGAGGAATTGCTGTCAGATTCCTGCGTAATAACCCGCCATCATGATGGCAAGAAAGCAATAAATGGTTGTCGACGGGACTAAGTCTTGACGCAATGACCGGCGCCGTCCAGATGGTGGGTGGCAGGATCAGGGTCACTACAATTCGGGAGTAAGATTTATAAGATCATGTTGCGATCAACTCGACATCAATTGCCCGGTTAGCTCAATCGGTAGAGCGTGAGACTCTTAAAACAAGAGCGCACGATCTCAAGGTTGCGGGTTCGACCCCCGCATCGGGCTATTCCTATAATGAGAGCTTCCAAGCAATGTCTTTTTTTTTGGAGTTTCGTAAGAGACTTTCCTTTTTCGCTTTTAGTTTAATTGTATTTTCTTTCTATACCAGGCGTCTTTTTGTCAATGTTCTTGTTCTTGTTCCTGATGTTACAATCCTATATAAAGTGCTCCCTTCAGCATGACTGGCCTTGTTCCAATTGATGAATGTCTCTCAATACCGTCCATCTAATACTACTCCATTCTCAACGCCCATACCTTATCCAGCGAACACCGGCCGCCGTGGGTGGGTCACCGTCTCCCGGCCATCTCGTCAGGACCCTCACTCTCATGCCACCAATATCGGCCCTTTGCCTTTCAAGTTTTTATCCCTCTTACCCACTTTTGCCCCCGTTCCCACTCCCCATTCCCTATAGACATCTTTACTTCGTCCCCGAGCCATCAAGCTCAACCAGCTTTGCCCGGTTAGCTCAATCGGTTAGTACTCCTGACTCGTCTTGGGCCCAATTTCCATGGAACCGTGGCTAACCCTCCCAAAAGGTAGAGCGTGAGACTCTTACGAGTACGCGATCTCAAGGTTGCGGGTTCGACCCCCGCATCGGGCTTTTCCTATACATCAATCATTTTTTGTTTTTTTTTCTTATCCTTTTTTGTGTACTTGTGGGAGGGCGTCTTTCTGTCGTCTATGATCCCCGATGCGAGCATTACAGTGAGTGGTGTAACTGGTGTTGCATCTGAACAGCAGTCGCAACAGTGCCCGTCGTGCGCGCAGAGGCTGCCATTGGCCGAACCTGCCCAGCCCAAAACGTCACACCCCATCTTCTCCAAATCTTGCCCGAGCTTCCATTCTGCATTATCCACGACAGCCACAAAAACCCGCCAAACAGCACCATAATGAGCGACTCACGCCGCCCCCGTCGCCCAGACGGCCGCTCACACTGGGATGAGCCCGACCGCAGGGACAGGGACAGATACGGCGCGCGAGACCGCGACCGTGACCGTGACCGTGACCGTGACCGTGACCGTGACCGTGATCGCAGAGGGTACCGCTCGCGCTCGCGGGATAGGGCAGGAGACCGGAGGGGAGCGCGGGATCGTTCGCGTTCGCCTGACCGTCGTCGTGGTCGCGGTGGGCGCGGCTACGATGGACGGGGTCGCCATGATGAGGGAGACCGTCGCCAGCGGAGGAGAGACGAGGCGGATGACCGAGATCGCAGAGGTAGGCTACGCTACCAACCCCCGTGCCCCTTCCCAGTTATACGGAATCTAGTGCACCTAACTAACAAGTCTCGCCCCTACGCAGCAGGCCCACGTCGCTCCGCCTCGCCACAAACCCACCCCGACGCAAGAGACAAGAAGACCACCCTCCCCGACCGGCGCCGGCCAGACCACTCGCCACCACCCAAGGACCACTCCACCCCGCCGGCGCGTGCTGACGACGGCACCGCGGACCCCGACGGCGAGGAGATCGTGGACGACGACATGGCCGCCATGCAGGCCATTCTGGGCTTCGGCGGCTTCGGCTCGACAAAGGGCAAGAAGGTCGCGGGCAACGACGTCGGCGCCGTGCGCAAGGAGAAGAAGTCAGAGTACAGGCAGTATATGAACCGGCAGGGTGGATTCAACAGGCCGCTTAGTCCGACGCGGTGATGATGGGGGAGAAAAAGGGGGGGGATGTGGAGATTGGAGGTTATGGGTTAGGCGTACTGTTGTGACACTAGAGTTTTTGTTCTATATAATGATATCCATGATTGACGAGTGCGCGCATGGACCTTCTACTCCTTCGAACGAGCCGCTGTGCCCAGCGTGGGATTCCGGACGAATCGACAGCAGGGTTGAGGCTAGAATTGGTGAGAATACAAGGTAAAATAAACTCCACATAGTAGTAGCACAGAAGCCCGCCTGCTACTTCGCCATTCCCACCACCACTCTAAATAGGTCTCGCAGCTAAATCCCTTTCACACACACCCCTATAATTGTAGACATTAGGTACTGCGCAACAATATATACGCTCGGATGCTTGCTGGCTCCACATCTCTATGCTTTATCCTCTTCCGCCGGTGTACTCTCCGTCGTCGGCGTCTGTGTCGGAGTCGGCTGCTCCTCCTCTACAGCAACGCTCTCGTTGGCACCCCCCTCCGGCTGCGGCGTCGTCGTAGTAGTCTTCTCTCTCCTCCTCCTTCTGAGCCTGCGCTCTTCCTCCGCCGTCTGCCGTCTAGCCTTCCTCAAGCTCTCCCTCCTCTCCGGATCATCGTCGTCCCCATCGCCGCCGCGCATGCCTTGCAGCAGCGCGGCCGCCCTGTCCGCAACGTCATCCTCGCCCTCGCGCGCCGGGCCGTCGGGGCTCTTGGGGTTGCTCTCCTCGTCTATCGCTTCATCCTTCCCGTTTAATCCCGCTTCGACCTCGGGTATCTCGTTCAGATCAGGGATCTTCTGACCCGAGGCCACCCGTACTTGATGACGGTCCTTGAGACGTGCTCGCCGGCGTCGGTCTCTCTGATCCCGTGCTTGCGGCGCGGCGGCCCGGAGTTTCTCGAGGAGCGAGTCCATAGCCCCGGTGCTCGTTGGCGAAGTGGCAGTTCCTTCGCTCGACGTGTTGCTTGCTTTCATCTGAGCTCGTTTGCGTGCCATGGACGCCTCGTTACGTCTCCGGGTCTCCTCCACCTGCACGTTCTTGTCCTTGGACTTGCGCCACTCTCCCAGGAAGGACGCCAGCTTGGCAAAGAAGTCCCGGCGAGCATTCTCGTCGGTGGGGTCCTCGCCGTAGAACGTCATGATGTCCTTGTACGTCCGCATCATCTCCTCCATGTACAGCTCCATCTGCTCCGCCTTCCTCCTGGCCTCCTTCATGCAGCGCTGGGCAATCTGGTTGACGCGGTCTTGCGGGTGGAACTTCTTCGGGTCGCTCAGGTTGCCCGAGTCCAGCGACATCTGGACGTTCTTGATGTTGCTAACATACTTCTTGGCGTCCGTGTAGAGCTGCTCGACGTTGATTTTCTGGGCCACCATGACGCCGCCAATGTCGTCGGCGAAGCTCTCCCACTCGGGATACTGATTCCGCACGATGCGCTCGACGAGATCTGCCAGTGTCGACTCGTTCTTGTCGTCCTTGACCATGCCCAGTCTTGCCAGTGAGCTGAGCTTGAAACCACGGGCCTGCTTGTTCGCGTCGTTCATGTAGTTTCCGATATCCAGGATCAGGCCAAGAACGTTCATCAGCGCGACGGAGTCTCGCAAAGACTCAGACACGGTAACGACCTGGCGGATCCTCTCGCTGATCTCCTCGTACTCGGCCTCGTAGCTCCTCGTCAGGGCCAGTGCCCGCATCCTGCTCTTCCAGTAGTGGTGCAGCTCGTACGCAGTGAACAGGTAGATCTGATCCTGGCGCGTCAGCTCGGAAGGATCCTGCTCGCGAGGTTGGTCTTTGGCATCGGGACCCGTCCAGTCCTTGCTGTATGGCGCCATCTGCTTCACGGTGTTGTCGGGAATGTTGCACAGATCGTCCTTCTGAAGGAAGTCCATGACGACTTGATTATCAAGGACGTCCTTGTCGCAGTGGATGATCATCTGCACGACCTTCTCAACAGAATACTGCGAGAATTTGGCAAGCGCAATTTCTGAACACCGTTAGTCCTCTGTATCCGCCCATGTCCAGGACCACACTCACCGAAGGCCTTGCGCAGATCGTTGGAGATGATCTGCTTCTTGTCGTCCTTCTTGGCACTTCTGCCGCCGAGCTTCTTGATTTCCTTGGCCATGAAGAGCTTCTCGACTTCGTCAAGAATACCCTTACGACTGAGCTCGTTGTACTTCTCCTCTCTCTCTTCCGCAGATGGCGCGTGTGCGGCCCAGTGGCTGGTCTCCGGCACTTCGACCTTGTCCCAGTGGAGATTCTTGAGCTTCTTCTTAGGCCTGACCACTGGCAAGCCTACGGATGGCGGGGCGGTGTACGCGGGGTTCTGCATTAAGTAATTTCCTGAAACGAGAGCCCCAGGCATCGGGGGAGGCGGCGGGGGCATTGCCCTTGCATCGGCTTCCGCAGAGCTTCCCGGCAAGGGGGGGGGTGGCGGCGGCCCCGCGCCTGGCGCGCCCGGCGGTAGGAGCATGCCAGGAGGAGGAGGGGGTGGCGGCGGAGGCGGAGGCGGGCCAGGGATCTGGCCAGGCATAGGCGGGGGAGGCGGCGGAGGCGGAGGAGGGGCGCCCGATAGTTGTCCAGGCATAGGTGGTGGAGGAGGAGGGGGCGGCGGAGGAGGAGCCCCTGAGCTGGTAACTTCAATCTTGGGGGCATCGGCGGCGGTTGTCGTCTCTTCGACGTCCGAGTCGCTCGCATCGTACTTCTTGATCTTGGAGCCCAGCTCATCAACCAGGTCTGCCTGCTGCGTGGGGTCGATCCCCGGCTTGCCTCCTTCTTCTTCCTCCCTGATGACATCCTTCTGGGCGTCGCTGGTGACAGGCTTCCGCGGGATCCTGGTTTGCCGATTGATACTACCCAGAACACTGTTGGTAAGATCACGCGGCGGCGTGCCACCTCCGGGGGGTGTTCCTGGCTCGTCGTCTTCCCCGCCCTCCATCTCCTCTCGGAGAGCACGCAGACGGTCGGAAGGTCCTGCAGCATCTCCCCAGACTCTGCCCTCGAGCTTGTACTGGGTCTTCTGACGCTCGATTTGCATCTGGAGGCGCTCCATGAGCCGCTCGCGGTCGAGGATGCCCTGCATCTTCGTCGCATCCGCAGGGCCAGCAGCCTTCGCAGCAGCACCCTTGGCAGCGTTGGAAGCAGCCACGTCTTGCGCATCCCGGAGCATGAGATACAGCTCGCGCGTCTCGAGCTCGTTCCTCTGGGCTTCCTTGGCTCGGATGGTTTGGAGGTTCTCTAACTCAGCCTTGAGACCTTCTGCCTGTCTTCTTTGTGCCTCGATAAAGCGGGCCTGCTCATCCAGTTGCTTCTGGAGTTTTGCCACCAGCCCATCCGCACCGAGCTCGACACGGGCCTTCATCTCATCGCGCTCCGCCATCGCCGCCTCAGCAATCTGTCGCGACTCGAGCGCCTCATCTTGAGCTTGTCGCGCTTCCGAGTCCGTGTGTAACTTGTCTAGTAGACTCTGCACGGTGAAGTTCAGACTCTGCTTGAGATCCATGTTGGGCAGTCTGCGGTCCATAGCCACGTAGCTCAACATTGAATCCACTAGCTGGAACATGCGCAACCTCTCCTCACCGTCCTGGGCGCGCATCAGGAGCAGATGCTGTAGGGCGGAGACGAAGTAGTCGTTCGTCTTGCTCCCTTGAAGGCGCTGCTGGATCGCATCCGCAATTTGCACCGGATCGGTCAGGTCCTTGATGTCACCCTCCACTCCGTCCTTCATACTGCTGTTCTCTCTCTCCAGCATGTCTTCATAATCGATGGCCTCGTTCGTGCGGAATCTTTCGATCTGCTTGTCCAGGAGGTCATACTGGAAGGACTCCATCTTGCCGAGAATCCGCTTGATTCCGCATGCCGTAAACTGAGCCCGAATGTGGATTCGAAGCTCAAGATCCCGTTCCGGAGAGTCCACCAGCATGTTGATGAGCATGAGGGTCGTCAGGGCGTACTCCATGAGCAGGTTCTCCATGCCGGTGCCGCCGGTGCGCAGCTCCTCGCTCGCGCCCACGAGGCTGCCCATCTTGCCTCGCCCATCGACGGTCACCTCCACGAGACGCATCCAAGCATCGAACCTGCCATTTTCTCCTGCCTGAGCCTTGACCTCATCCAAGGCCTGGATGACCTTGAGGTGGCCCTCGCCATTCTCACCCCAGGTGCAGAGGAAGGTGAGGATCTCGCTGGCGAGCTTCCGTGTCGACAGCCGAGCTGAGATGAGCGCCGTGCCGAGCCCAACGAGGACTTTCTGGTGCACCAGTGCATCATCGGCGCCGAAGTTGTTATTCATTAGTACCTTGAGACACTTAATAATGTCGTACTCCTTATCCTGGTTCTTGTCGACCTTGGCGCTGTCGGGAGCCGGGCCGTGGCCAGTCTTGCGGTTTATCTTAAGAAGCAAAGTGACCAAAGCGACCTGGCCCTGACACTCGACGAATCTCTTGACCCAGCCTATCTGCTGGGTTCTCAGGTTCACCTCCAGACTACCCATGCCCTTGGGGTCTAGTCGGTCTTCCATGACGCGTCGGACGTAGTATTCAGGCGTTCCCTCCTCGTCGGAGTAGGTGGTGATGTCCGGGGCGGCATACTGGTTCGGCCGCGCCGTCGTCCGTCGTTTCTGTTCCCCTTGCCACTCGGTCAGGCGGTCCTGGTGCAGTAGCGTCCACTTCTTCTGCGAAGGATACGCCATCATCTGCCTCCTAGCCTGCTCGGGCAGGTTGTGCCAGCCACGTTTGTGCATGAGCTGCATGAACATTTCGTGGACCACGTTCTCGTCGTCCGGTTTCGGGAAGTAGAAGCCATCGGGGGCGGCGCCGGGGAACTTTGTCAGGCGATGGGATTCTCGGTGCGAGGGGTGAGAGCCGTATGAACTCTGCGAGGAAGCACTGGGGAGTGCTGCATATGATGAGCGACCATTTCCAACATCTCGAATGCCTTGGTTACCTGAATATAAGCTGGCGTTGTCGGCCGAGGCGTACGAGTCGTAGCGCGAGCCGTGGGAGCCATTGGCGGAGCTAGCCACGCTGCCGCGAGCAGGGCCGGGGCCCCATTGCTGGTACTGGGCCTGCCTGCCGGTCGAGGCCATGGTCACGTTTGAATGTGCGGTGCCGGGGCGCGTGGCGGAGCTGTATTGGTACGCAGCTGCCGAGGTGGATGGGTCGAAGGACGGGTACTGGTGAAAATCGCCGCCGGGCCTGTTCAACTGGTGCGGAAGCGGATCCCTACGTACGGCGGCGGCCTGATCCCCCTTGGGCAGGTAGTCGACAGGAATGGGGGAGCGCGAGCCCGAGTTGATCGCGTCGTAAGGGATCGAGGTGATTACGCCGGCTGTCTGATTAAAGGCGGGATCAGGAGAATGCGACCTGTCTATGGAGAGGTTGGAGGACTCCCGCTTGTGGCGAGAGGAGCGCGAGCCCAGGCTGTTGGCGGCGTCGTAAGGAAAGGGCTCCTGGGCGTGCTTGTCCTTGTGCTTATTTCTCGAGAATATGGAGCGCCCTCCGGACGACTGCCTCGACTTATCGGACGACATAGCGAGGGGGGGGGCCGGTCGGTCGACTGATCGCTCGTTCGGGAGGCGCGTCAGGTGACAGGTGGGTTCGATAGAGGTATTAGGTGGAAGTATCAAGGCGGCGAGATGCAGCCTGAGGCCGCTCGCATTGTGATGGAGCCAGTCGAGGCGAGAGAAGAAGTCGGGGTTTCGCTGGGGACTGAGAGGTGAGTATCGGGCGCGTGGAGATGGCGAGCTCTGTCGGACGCGAGCTCGGCTCCTGAATTGACGGACGGCGGCCGTAACGAGGCGGATGATTTGCTATGTCTGGCACACAAGATATGTACGGGAGGAGGAGACACGGAGGAGGAGGGTCAGGATTGTAGTGTTGATGCCAATGTCAGGGACAAGGGACAAGATGGGGGTGGAAGGGGGGTGGGTGGTGGTGGGTGGAGGATGGTGGGTGCCGGGACGAGGTACAAGCGGGGAGGTGCAGAGTCACTGCAAACTTGAAGTACCACCACCCCTGCCGAAGCCTGGCAACCACTTCTAAGGGTCGACCCTTGGGCACGCAAACCACAGCCGGCTTATGTATGCTGTGTGTCTCTCTTTTTTTTTCTCAACGTTCAAGTTTAGCGGTTGCACGGCAGCGGATCGTGCCTGCGTGCGTGCGCGCGGGCGTAGATTCAGCTGAAGAAATAAAAGCTGGGCGTCGACACGCGACAGGATTGTTGCTTGTTCAACTGGATGCGGATGATTCAGGAGAACTGGAAAGCCACCTTGTACTTTTCACTCCGTCCTAAGGTAGCGTTAGTACTTACCTACCTCTAGTAGTAGGTAGGTACTCGTACTACTTGGAGAACCCCTCCACCGACCCCAGCGTTGTCTTCAGGTTAAGCCAAACGCAACGCTGCAATAACGACGGAAGAAGCCAAGCTGACCCCAACATATCCGTGCTCCCTCCCGTCCCCCCTCATTGGGCATCAAATGATCAAATGTCAGCGACAAATGGAATTATGGAATCCATGAGGTTCCCTAGGGCCCCCAAGGCTTGAAGGCAGCAACCCCTGACGCCACTCCACATGCACTAGAGGCCCACCACCACCACCACCACCACCACCACTACTACCACCACTACTACCACCACTACCACTTCACCTGTCCATGCGCGACTGGTGTTACGGATACCTACGGACGTACAGTAGGCAGGTCTCGATCCCGCGAATCCAAGACGAGAGCGTCGTCATCCAGCCGTTGTCAGCCGCCTACCGCCACCGGCCGCATCCTGCGCAAGCGAACAACTCCAACCCGGCCTTGCTAATGGCCTGGTTGTTGTCATTTCGAAACCGTTGAAGTTCGCCAGCCGCATCATCCCATCGTCCGTCATGGGCGGCAAGGCCTCCTCCCTCAAGGTACTACATGTCAACCTACCCACCTGCCCACACCTCCCAGGGTCCGCAGACACAGCTAACAGGACCTCCAGACGCTCGTTGTCCCCGCCGTCATCTCCCTCCTCCTCTTCCTCACCGGCACATACATCTTGCTCCCGGCCTGGCGCCGGTACCGCGCCCGTTACGCCCAGTACCTTCCCATCGACTCCCTCTCCTCGGGAACCTGGTCCCTGCGCGATCGCCTGACCGCCCGTCTCGCCGCCTTTGCCAACCGCCGCGAGGACCGCCACCTCGTACCCGGCGCTGTTGACATCGATCACCGAGACGAAGATGTTGACGATGGGGAGGAGCTCGGCGACGTCGATGATCGTATGCGCCGTGCGATAGAGAGCCACGAGCGCGTGGCTGGTGGGAGGCCCGATAATCACCGGAGATTAAGTAGAGAGTAGGTCATTTTCCTGCTTTGACCACGCTCAAGACTTGAGGAGCCTTGACTAACCACGAGACCACAGTCTTGAGGAAGGGTTTCGGGACGATAGCGATGACGATGAACCGGATCGATAACAAGTAGAATCCAAGCCTGCCGTTTCCCTCATGTCTATTTGAAGAATTCACCATGGCCGCCCCTCGTGCTTTGAAGAGCTTCTTCCCTCGATACGTTATGGTCCAGAGCAACACTCTATGAACCGGCGTTACTCCTTCCACTGCGGACCGGTGTACTCCTTGTATTCGGCGCCAGTGTATGGCAACATAATACTACCCGTCTGAAACATGTCCTGGCTTTGGAATCGCTCCCCGGGCATCTTTTTTTCGAGGTGGTTGCTGCTCAGATACCTCGGTCGACTGATGGCTCCTTTCCAGGACTCCCCGACCGAACTGTGGGAACGCGGGGGTCGAGAGAGTAGTAGTTTGCAGTCGACCGGTTTGTGCTCGCTCAGAGTCGATCGGAAGAAAAGGTACTTTCAAGCGAAGTTTTCGGCGATGAATTAGGACACGAATTAAGAGTCAATGTTGAGTTATTGTCGCATTAACCCTGAGATGCAATCTAAAGACGCGTCCGCGACCAAGTCAATTGTAGAAAGAAAACCGATAGGACAAGACTTCCCCTTTGTGTAATCGAATTGGTCAATTTGACCTTTCTATGCGCTGCGGTGAAAGGATGAGAAGTTGTGCGCTGGTTGATGTAGGGTAGCGACTACTAAAGTACCTGTAGTATCAAACCACTCCAACCACCCCATTCGGGAAATGTGCACACCACACTTCCGTCTCTCACCTCACCTCACGATAAACACCACCCTGTAAGGCGGGTGCCATCTTCAAGATGCGCTTCCGCACAGAACTCAAGAATATCCGAACTTTCTCGAGTGGGTGTATAAACTATCCATTCTCTCACTTGTCACCCCTCGCAGACCTCGTGCTGATGAATCCCACACAGAACTCACGGCCGCGCTCTCGTCCCTCGAGAAGATCGCCTGGGTGCGTCTGAGCGATGACACCGTTCGCTTCACCGTCATCCCGGACATGGGATCGCAAGTATGGGCGTCAGTACCCCCAAACAACGTTAAGAGAGAATCAACTCGCCCCGACTGACCATCGTTGCAGCTCACTCTCCATGGACTTCATCTTCGACAATTACCACATCCAATCCGCTGAGGACTCCAACACCATAAACCTCGAACTACCCCTCCAACCCCTCCAGCGCGCTCTCAAGTCCGCCCTGAACAGCATCTCCGCCTCCCTCCGCCTCACCAAGAAAGAAGGCCTCCCCGTCCTCTCCATGACCATCACAACCACCACCTCATCAGGCACCACATCAGGCCCCGCCGCCAACAGAGCCCCCACCGCCAGCGATGACCCCTTCGCCGATGACGACGCGCCTTTCAACCTCGAGACGTCACTGCGCCGCGAGCATGAGAAGATCATCACGCAGGATATACCCGTGCGTGTCCTCCACCCGGGTACAGTCGAGACCATCATGCAGCCCAAGATCCGCGAGCCGGACGTGCACATCCAGTTGCCCCCCTTACTGCAGCTCAAGGCTATATCTGACCGCTTCACCAAACTCGCCTCCAACCCGGGCGGCTCGTCCTCCTCCTCCGCCGCCACCTCCACAGCCAGCAGCAAGGCCCCGAAGCTGGAGCTCAGCGCCACAATGCACGGCTCCCTACGCCTGCGCATACGCACCGAGACCACCGACATTTCGAGCGTCTGGTCCGGCCTCGAGAACCCGGAGCTCGACCCCACGCAGCTGGAGATGCCCGTCGAGGAGCACCCCAGCACGCGCTTCCGTGAGGAGGGGCCGGACCGCTGGGCGACGGTGCGTGTGGACGGCAAGGACTGGAGTCGGGTTCTGAGCGTGGGGCGCCTCGAGGGACGCGTTATTGCCTGCTTTGTAGATGATCATGCTCTGATTCTTTATGTTTATGTTCCCCACCACGAGGACACGGCGGCCGAAGATTCAGTTGTTACAGTGGGCAGCTCTTCTCCCTTCCCTTTCCGTAAGTTTCTGCTAACTGCATCCTAGTATTATGTTCAGTCATACAGTGCTTGACTGGTACATTGCTTTTATGGAGTGACGGCATCTTTTTTCTTCTTCCTTTTCGGCGTTAGGATAGGCGGTGGTCGAATACCACGGATGGGAGTATACCCTGCATCGACAAACTGTCAGCAGTCATGATATATCACTGGTTCCGGCGTTTTCCTGTCCAACGATTTACAATTAAAGCTCAATTCGTACTCCGTTATACACCGGCCAACCCACCTTTCCTCGCTCACCGATGGGCATCCGGACACCCTCGCCCTTCAGTGCGGGAGTAACCCAATGCTCCAAGATATTACATCGCCCACACAAGGTACTGTGATAAGTCTATAATACATCATGCATCACACCAGAAAATAAACAACGCCGTAAAATGATTTCGTTGAGCGGGAATTTCCCCACACATCGATTCCTCCTCCTTATTTCGCCATGACGTCGACGTATCGGCCGCTCTTCCTGGGCTTCTTCGCACCCTTGCGTGGACCAGGGGCGCCTAGGAGATCGTCGATGCTGCTCGCATTGCTCATGCTCGTGCCGGGGCGGCTCGAGGGTGCGCTGGGAGGACCACCAGCCGCGCTGTTGTTCGACACTGAACGTGACATGAAGGGCGCCTCTGGAGCGCCCATGACATCCTGCGGTGCAGGTTTGCGAAGCTGAGGGGCAGAACCAGAGGGGGGGATAGACCGAGGCGGCGGTCCCTGGGATGAGGAGCGCATCGGAGGAGGGGTGCCAGTCGGAGGTGGGGGAGTGCCCGAAACGGACCGTGTGGCCCTGGGTGGCGGGGGAGCTGCCGCCTTCGGCTCCGCATTCTCAGCTCCTGGCTTCTTGTTGACCCATCGCTTGAGCTCTGGGTCGTATACGAAGCTGCTGGCCTCGCCGAGGTTGGCCTTGATGGCCTTAGGCGCCGTATCGCCAGGTTTGGGACTCTCAGGTCTCTTGCCAAACCAGCTGCCGAAACCCCATCCTTTCTTGGCTGACTTCTCTTCAGCGGCACGTTTTGCTGGGAGATTGTTAGCAAAGGGGTCGTCAGAGCCGACTTGATTGAAGTATGCTTACCATCTTCCTCCGCAACTTTGCGGAACATTTCTTCGTTCTCGCGATCCTTCTCCGCCCTTGACTTCTCCTGGGCCCGAAGAGCAGGGATGTCATCGTCGTCGTCATCCATCATGCCCTTCTTACGCCTCGATGCGTCACCATCCTCGGTAGATGGTTCAGGATCAGGTTCGTATGAGGGCGGCTCGTATCCCTGTGGCTGGTACGAAGGGGGTTCGTAGCCACTTGAGCCCTGCTCCTCAGCGGGTTGGTTGCTCTCGTTGTCGAGGGTAACGGTGTTCAGTCCTGGAGGTTCGTAACCATAGCTCGGGGGCGAGTAGCCTTGATTGGATGATTCTTGGCCCTGGACACTTGACAGCACAGGCATACTGGCGGACTGCTGTAGTCCTTGAGGTCGGTAGCCTGCGGAGCTGGAGGCATCCGTGGTGGCACCAGCTTCAGGAGACTGGAAGGTTGGAATGCCGCCATGAGGGCCGTTCTGCGTTGGACCCGCCGATCCTGGGTAGGAGACCTCTGGAGCACCGACAGGGTACCCTGGATACCCACTGGAACCTGCGTCAATAGAAGTCCTTGGTGTGTATAATGACGCAGGTTCGTAGGAGTTTGGTTGGGCTGAAGGCTGAGCAGCCACAGGTGCGTACTTCGAGGACGGAGCTGAGGCGGGAGGCGCAGCAACGCCGGGATACCCAGGAGCTCCGCCACCGTACATCTCGAAGTTGTTGACCGAAGGCGAGCGACTGATGTTCGGGGTAGTATTAATATGGTTGAAAGGGCTGTTGTCGCCATTCTTGGCACCATTGGCACCATTGCCATCTTCATCGTCTCCAGACACGAACTTGTTGAACTTGTTCCACATGCTATCGGAAACCTTGTTCATGCTCGGCTTAGAGATCCATGAGCCAGATTCCCCCTTGGGGGCTTGCTTCAGTCGAACCATGAAGTTATCAACTGATGCTGCAAGGTAGGCGTTGTAGTAGGGTGACCTCTTGGTCTGCGACGACATGGCCGTGGCAATAGCCTCGCAGTACTGAAGAGCCTTGTCTCGGTAACCGTACTCGGCCAGCGTGAGCGCATGTTGGAGCTTGTAGGCAGCCAGGTGAGGGGCGCCGCTAGCAGCGTTGACACCCCCGGCCAACGACAGACCGAACTCGTAAACCTCGCTCAGCTGAAGAGGTTCGGTCTCCTTGGCGAAGTGAGAAGCTTGTTGCTTGTGGTCCGAGCCGAGCAGCACAAGGCTCGCATTCAGGTCATCGATGCCTCCAAATATCGAGACACTCCTGCTAAACATGTAGCAGATGTGAGCAGCCTCGGCCCGTCCGTACCCCGCAAGTAGATCGCCCAGGGCTTTCAGGCCCCGCACGTCCTCGGGGCTGCGGTTGCTGAGGATCAGTGTCAGGGTCTCGCGCCATCTGTCTAGGCCATCGATGGCGCCCTTGGACGGTCTGGTAGTCGCATCCGTGGACACGAGCTGGAAGCCGGCACGAGCGTGCGATGGGACAAGCTCGTCAACGCAGTCCTCATAAGATCCGGACAGGACTTTGTAGAGTGCTGCAATAGGCTCGTTACTGTGGCCTGGATAGTTGACTTCTTTGCGCACAAACTCCTGCGCCACCTGCTTGTAGAGATCGGGGGACACAGTGTTGGCAATGAGCATGGCGTGGCCCCACAGACGCTTATCAACAGCAGCCCAAACGGCGTTCTCGCGCTCACCCTTCATCAGGCTGATGCGAATGGACTCCATGGTCTCCGAATCCACAGAATCAGGCTGTAGGGTCGTGCTGGGTGCCCCGAGAGCGCCTGTTGGCAGACCGGCTGAAAATGGAGTTTCACTCGTCGCGCCCGACGAGTCCGGCGACAGGATTTCTCGGACAGCCTGCTCGACGGCAGGGGTACCTTCAAGTATACCATCGTGCTCGATAAAGAGCCGGAGAATCTTCCACAACAACAGCCTCTCGATGCCGCGTTTCGCCTCAAGAGACAGCTCGGAATGAAATGAGACATCCGGAAGGTCCTTCTCTAATGTCTCGATACCATTTGCCAGCCAGTTGACGGTCTCCTTTTTCTTCGATTTGCCTTTCAAAGGACCTGGGAATTTGGCCAAGCGCTCCGGCAGAGGGTCAATCTCCTTGATGTTCCTCATCTTGACCTCCCCTGGCGCACGCGTGATTGTGGGCGTAGACGATGCAATGGTATAACGAGGAATGCTCTGCGGGAATGAGGTGACCAAGGTGCCACCGACACCCCAGGTGAAGATTGGAACACCCTTCCACCGCTCCAGGGGATCGTGCTCTCGTCCATCGGTCGGCGGAGCCATGTTCATATTCAACGACTGCCCACGAGATCGGGTCTGAGGGGCATAGGACGACTGAGCTGGCTTGGCCATTTCTGGAACTGCCGCACCATGAGCGGAGGATGGCCGCCGAACATGGCCGTAGGTTGCCGGCTTGCTGCTCCGAGTGGCTCCTGGAGATTGTGTCTGCGCTCTAGGCGGGGGAACAAATCCGGGTTGGCTTGCGGGAGCGACTTGAGGGGCGTAATTGGAGCCGGTTCTCTTGGGAGGAGACAAGGTTGCTTGTCCAGCGTAGGCTGGAGGTGGAGGGGTTTGCCGACTCGCAGAAGCGTTGGGGCTGTACCTCGACTCCATGGAGGAGTGCCGAGTGCCGAGAGAAACGCCCGCACCTGTTGGGTCATCCTCCTCGTCGACTTCGCGGGTAGGCGGTAAGGAGGGGACCCGATTGAGCCTTGGCTCGTAAGACGAGCCGCTGGACCGTCGCTCTGCTAGGGCTATTTCGCCATATGGCTTCCCGTTGCTCGTTTCGAAGTGGGCAAGAGGGCTGGAAGTCCTGGGTTGATGGGGAAGGATAGGAGGCGTCGTCGTAGATGCCCTCGATGGGCTGTAACTCGATTGACGAGGTGCAGGCGGGGCGGGAGAGTAACGGTTACCAGCGGCGGGAGGTGGTGCCGAGTTCGTAGAAGACTGTCCGGGAGCTGGAGAGTATCTTGATGCGGTCGTCGATGGGGGCGGGACCGAGCTAGGGCCAGATTGGAGAGCAGCATAAGGGCTAACCCTCTCAGGCGCTACCAAATTGCCAGCTGCGGTTGCCGGTGGGCTGTGTTGCATCTGGTTTGGCGGAGGCGCCGAGGCCGGTGATACTTGGCTGGTAGTCGAAGGGCCCAGGGGAGACGGCTTGAGAGGAGAGCTCGAAAGGGGCTGCCCCGGAGATGGCACTCGGTTGCTGTGCCTCGAGGCCGGACGGGCCTTCGGAACCACGGGAAGCTCTTCGAAGAAACTGCCCTTGTTTCGAAGAGAAGGAGCTGACGACTTATGCGAAATGGGCGGAGGAGCTTGTGACCCATGGCTGGACGGAGGTCGAGAGTTCGAGGGAGGCGGCCCCGACGTGCCCGCGCTGGTGCTCCGGGCAGCACTAGCCGGGGGAACTGGCTGTGATGCTGGAGCCGGAGTGTGAAGCGATTGCGTACTAGGCCGCTTCCGAGGCTTCGGCACACTGCCTAGAAGGTCGGTTGGCAGGTCGAAAGGAGACGAGTATCCACCTTTCTTGTCCACGAAGCTTTGGGCTTTCGGTTGATTGACACCGGCCACAGGCGCTGGGGGTGGTCGACCATACTGGAGGGCAGTACCGAATGTATCGGTTGGCGCGGGAGGGTTGTAGAACGAATCCTGAGAGACCTGAGGAGAGGGCTGCTGAGTTGGTTGATACACTGGAGACCCAGGCTGATATGCGTTCTGCGGAGGAGCATAGGGGCTTGAAGCAGATTGTTGACTCCATGCTTGCTGGGATGTCTGAGGAGCAGCAGTTGCGGGCGCGTCATCGTCACCCTCCTCGAGGAGACCTTCGTCATCGCTTCCCAAGAAGCCAGCTGGGTCGGGTTCCTTGTTCTCTGTGGCGGAGTCTTCGAGGAGGAAATCATCGTCGTCGTCGTCCTCAAACGCCTCTGCCCACTTCGCCTTCAAGTCTTGGGTCTTTGTACGTCTATGGCCGATGTGCGTCGATCGCTGTTGCGAAGTACAGGCTTTGTTGCTTTCTGCCTCTGGCGTCTCGTCCTCCTCGTTTACAGTACCAAAGGTTCCCTGCCGAGTGGGAGGTTCCGAGTCCAAGCCTCCCAAAAAATGCGAAGTGGATTTTCGCTCCAGGGTCGGCTTTCGTTCCTCGGACTCGGAGCCATTGACCTGAGCGAAGAAGTCGTCGTTGGCGTCATCATCGGCAAAGGGATCCTTCTTCCCCGTTTGCTCAGATCCCCGAGCCCTCTGCGCTGTTGCCTCGAAGTTGGAAATCAGGGGAACGCCCTCTTCATATCTCGTCTCTGCGGTCTGCTCGTCGTGTGCTTGATAATTCCCTCCCATCGATCGGGAAGTCGCATGTTGACAATGAGATGACTGAGCTTCTTGCGTATCAGGGTGTGGAGAAAATCCTTGAGCGTGCTGCGTATTATCAGACTGATCATGAATATCCCAGTCCTGTTCAGTCTCCTGCAAGACGTCCAAGGCCTGATTCGAAGGGAGTGGCTGATTGTCATGATCGTCGGTTTCCGAAGTCATCGGTGGCACAGCGGGGAACGAATTTGTTCGATCATTGGGGGGCATGAACTTGAAGGGATCCGTGTCGGTGCGAGAAAGGCTCCAGTCATCCTCGGCTTCGTCGCCGAAACTAGGCTCATCGTCGCCGAGGCTCGGCTCGTGAGAGACAGTCCGAGCAAAGGACATGGAGCTGGCGTGCTGAGAGACTGGCTTTGACGCAGGTTCCTTACCAGCCTCTTGGGGCGTCTGCGCAGCTGGTTGGGTAGTGGCCGTGCCTGGCCTCGAGGCGAGCATGGCGCCACCCTCATCGGCATCGTCCTTGGTAAGCCAATCTGTAGGACCGCTGTCGGCGGCACCATCGGCAAACCAAGCATCGGCGGCATCCTCGTCTTGCTTGTCATTGGACGTGAAGTCGAGACTATGCGGCTCTGGCTCGGACTCCAACGGAGTGCCGTTGTGTAATGAGTCGGGTGACGCATCGGGCGACGGCCTTCGTGTCGGCTCAGCAGTGGCCGGGGGTGGAGATTTGTGGTTGGGCATCAGCGCCGGATGCCAGGAGGAGTTTGGGGCCTCTTCGGCCATGATGGGTGGAGAGCCGAAATGAAAATCGAGAGGAACAGGACGCCGGATCTAAACAACACTACTGTGCGATGGGTTAGAGGCCTGAAGGCGTCATGGAGATAGGGGTGCGGCGGGTCCGAACGCGACGGGCGCGCGCAGGTGGCGCGGAGACGTGGAGGAACTCACTTTTACAATAAAGAAACTTCTGGGCCTCCTCAGGCGATCATTCTCGTGACTGGCGAATCGAGCAAGATTTGGGTATCAAGCGATGGGGTGAAGGTGAGATGTGGCCAAGACAGCGAGGCGACGCAGCTTGACGATACGTGGATCCAAGAGCAAAGAGGTGCCAGTTGGCATGACCAGGAAAGCCAGAGCGCGCAGACCCCCTGGGCCAGCCAGTGCTTTCATCATCGCTGGGCAGCGCCGCAGCGCCGCAAAGCCTGGCCGGCAAACGCGCCGGCATTTATCCGTCCACCCAGACCACGCGCTCAAGGGCGAAGCTCCTTCCCCTGGAAATTTCTGTCGACAATTAAATCTCTTTTGCGCCAATCTCTTTCTCGACTGTTGGGATTATTTCTTTTCTTTCCTTCGTATTCGTACAGCGCCTATCTACTCGTACCTACTTATGTTTGAATTCTATTCTTTGGCAGGAAATCAAATGACTCGAAGCTCTTAATCCAACAACGGCACAGCGACCCCATTATGACACCGGTCACATGCTCAAAAAGGATAGCCAAACACCCTGTGACTGGTCCTGCATCACTTCAGGTCATCCTTTGGGAAGCACTTGCTGCCATGTCGTGGTGCGTAATTGCCAGCGGGCGGGGTAGGTACCAAATTTCAACCCTGATGACACGTATTCCACTCCAAGCCGAAGCAATTGGAGGTTGAATTGATCCGGTTGGGAACAAGTTCCCAAGTGATGCAAGGAGAGGCCCGTTCCGTGATCCCCGGCCGGCAATTGCACCGCCGGCTCCGTCATATAACGGGTAGGGGCCGGTTTTTGAAAAGGAAGCCACGCTGCCGATGCGACCATGTTCTCCGCGAAAACCATGAGCCGTTGTTCCATGGCTCCTATCTGTATGCTTACTGCCTACTAACTACGAGTAGTACTGACAAGGTATGGAGATAGCTTCCTCTCACCCCGTAGCTGCCAATGTTATTACCACAGCCTTCAGCTGGATTCCTCTGTGCACATCGATGGAAATTGTATCCACCTTGGAGCTGCTGCATTTCTATCACGTTCTCATTACCTTCTGACTTCCACCGACTCCGATTCCTACGAGTGGGATACATACTGCGGTTACGGATTGTTGATGCATGGGTACGGTCCCGTACCTTTACGAACTGCAGGTACTGAGCCAGTACGTATTGGATGACGTGTGTGACGGAGGCTTGGAGGGTTCCGCTACGACCTTCGAAGTTCGAGGGGCGCTGTGGGCACTACTATAGGCCTGTAACCTAAGTCTTGGGCCCTTGGCTGCTGTGTGTGGGGCGCCACGGTGCACCGTTGCAAGGGCGCAGGCACCTTCCAGTCCCCTGATACAGCACCTCAGCATATGATGACAACAGGTCGGCGCGCCAACCCGCCACTGGAAATGCCAACTTGTTCAAGCTTCGTCGCTCACCGAGACAAAAGACGACCTGTCCACGCACGCACGTCGGATCGATTATCGATACACTTCCTTTTCCGCCTAACCGAGATACATCTCCAGACACTGCAGCCATCGAACACTGGCTGGCTACGGTCATGCCCACCGCTGCGACACCGTCCTTTCGCCCCCTGTGATACCGCCTAGACGGCCGTTGGCAGCTCCGACGCAGCATGTCCACGACCCCGTGAGCTGAACTTGGAGCCCTGATCATTGTCCCCCGAACCTACCGCGAGCTCTAGGGGCGGCATGTCTCCTTCACCTTCCTACAGACCCTCCCAGCCTCCCGATTCCCCGACCCATGACTCCGATTCCGACCTGGACATCGACATCCAAGAGCTCGATCCCATATCCACAGAGCCAGCGCGTGGTTCGCCTCCGAGTCGACAGGATCCCCAGCACAAGACGTCGAGGATAGCGCTGCGGAACTTGCGTATGGGAGGCCGCCGTCGTGCCAACAACAGGGCCCGTGGATACGGCGACCTGGGCCACGACCGGGATGGCGATGATGCTCAAGGGTTACTGGCCGACAACGGCGAGCCGTCACGCTCGCGGTACTCGGACGGGAGTGGGAAAGGCGACGATGACACGCCGCTGCTAGGGGACCAAGCGACCCGGCGTCGCGGGTCCTCCCGAAGTTCGATAGTCCGGTTGCCTAGCTTCATGTCTGGTCTAAAGAAGGCCGAGGAGCAGCAGGACCACGAGGAGCGCGAAGAAGATGACCCCTCGTCGTCTCGGTTTGTTGCCGTCGGCTCCATTCAGACCACTCGATTCCCGAACAACATGGTCTCCAACGCCAAATACACGGCTCTGACCTTTCTACCCGTCACGCTTTACAACGAATTCTCCTTCTTCTTCAACATGTACTTCCTCCTGGTCGCCCTGTCACAAGCGATCCCCGCGTTACGTATTGGCTATCTCACTACCTACATCGCGCCCCTCGCGTTTGTTCTTGTCATCACCATGGGAAAGGAGGCGTATGACGACATCGAAAGACGCAAGAGAGACACGGAAGCAAACTCGGAAGCATACACTGTTCTGGTGTTTGATGAGCCTGGGTTATCTGCTGGCCCTTCTCGGCCCCGGCGGCAGTTAAAGTCAGAGTCAATGAGAAAACCTTCCAAGAGGACAAGAGGAGGCCGTCAAGACTTGACTGATATTCAGGAGGAGGATGGGCTGGCCATTCAACCGTCGTCCCATGTAATGGAGATCAGTCGCAAGTCGAGGGACCTGAAAGTCGGCGATGTCCTGAAGCTCACCAAGGGACAGCGAGTCCCTGCAGATGTTGTCATTCTGCAGTGCTATACGTCGGATGGTAACACGGTCGTCCCCGCGAAAGAGCCGGGAGAGGAACAGGCGCTTCTGGCCTTGGAGGAGGATACACACAACTCCCCTGGCGGGAAGGGCAAAGATCCGGAGATACAATCTCTAAAAGACGAACAAGGAGGAAGTACAGTTGGGGAAACGTTCATTCGCACCGACCAACTTGATGGCGAGACGGACTGGAAGCTAAGGTTAGCTTCGCCACTGACACAGAATCTGCCCACGGAGGAGTTTGTGAGACTCCGTGTCACTGGTGGTAAGCCGGACAAGAAGGTCAATGAGTTCTTGGGGACTATCGAGCTTCTGCCCTCGAGACAGGATGCTCTCGGCCATTCGTCTGCGCTCCAGGACCACGGCGATGATGCCAAGACAGCTGCACTCTCGATCGATAATACCGCCTGGGCGAACACCGTCATTGCCTCCCAGGCGACTACGCTTGCTGTCGTCATGTACACTGGGCCCCAAACGCGCTCGGCCCTGTCCACGTCACCCTCGCGCTCAAAGACCGGACTGCTCGAGTACGAGATCAACTCTTTGACCAAGATCTTGTGCGCTCTTACACTGGCTCTATCCATCATCCTTGTTGCTTTGGAAGGCTTCGAGAACACAGAGGGGAACGTGTGGTACATCAAAATCATGCGATTTCTGGTCCTATTCTCCACCATCGTCCCGATCAGTCTTCGAGTCAACCTCGACCTCGGGAAGAGCGCATACTCGTGGTTTATCCAGCGCGACCCTGGTATCCCGGGAGCTGTTGTTCGCACGAGCACAATTCCGGAAGATCTTGGTCGTATTGAGTATCTGCTCAGTGACAAGACGGGTACCTTGACGCAGAACGAGATGGAGATGAAGAAGATCCATGTCGGTACCGTTTCTTATGCGAACGAAGCTATGGATGAAGTGACATCGTACGTTCGACAAGGCTTTCATATCCAGCCTACGACGGACCCTACATCCCAGTCCGCGCTCATCACACCCTCTTCCACCTTTTTAGCCGCCACCAACGTCGGCGGGACCCGCACGAGAAGAGAAATCGGATCACGAGTGCGGGATGTTGTTCTTGCTTTGGCCCTGTGTCATAATGTCACACCCACGGTCGACACGGAAGAAGGGAGGGAGGTCACGTCCTACCAAGCGTCCTCCCCGGATGAAATCGCGATCGTCCGGTGGTCCGAGTCTGTTGGCTTGCGACTCACCCATCGAGACCGCACGAGCATGACCTTAGAGGAAACTGACACTTGCCGGCCGATTGTGCGCGTCCGGATTTTGGACGTCTTCCCCTTCACCTCTGATGGAAAGCGCATGGGGATCATTGTTCACTTCCACACGGACATCAACGTGAAGAGCCCGGAGCTCTCGAGTGGCGAGATATGGTTCTACCAGAAGGGTGCTGACACTGTCATGGGCTCAATTGTCGCCGCCAACGACTGGCTCGACGAGGAAACAGCAAACATGGCCCGAGAAGGACTGCGCACTCTGGTCGTTGGGCGCAAGAAACTGTCCTTCCAACAGTACCAGGAGTTCTCCTCCAATTACCGAGAAGCCTCCCTTGCTATTAGCGGACGGGATTCCGGGATGCAGCAGGTCGTGTCGCATTACCTCGAGAATGACCTAGAACTTCTCGGTGTGACGGGAGTCGAGGACAAGCTCCAGAGGGACGTCAAGCCCTCGCTGGAGCTCCTCCGCAATGCCGGTATCAAGATCTGGATGTTGACGGGCGACAAGGTCGAGACGGCGCGGTGTGTGGCAGTGAGCTCCAAGCTGGTCGCCAGGGGCCAGTACATCTACACCGTGACAAAGCTCAAAAGGAAGGAGAATGCACAGGACCACCTCGACTTCTTGCGCAGCAAGACCGACGCCTGTCTTCTCATCGATGGCGAGAGTCTAGCTCTGTTCCTGGCCCACTTCCGCAAGGAGTTCATCTCCATCGCCGTCTTACTTCCTACGGTGGTTGCCTCCCGCTGCTCGCCTACACAAAAGGCCGAGGTAGCCAAGTTGATCAAGGAGCACACCAAGAAGCGCGTCTGCTGCATCGGCGACGGCGGGAACGACGTCTCCATGATCCAGGCAGCCGACGTCGGTGTTGGTATCGTTGGTAAGGAGGGACGGCAGGCCAGTCTGGCGGCCGACTTTTCCATTGAGCAGTTCTGCCACCTCGTCAAGCTCCTCGTGTGGCATGGTCGTAACAGCTACAAACGCAGCGCCAAGCTCGCTCAGTTTGTCATCCACCGTGGTCTCATCATTGCTGTCTGCCAGACCATGTACAGCATCGCTCTGAAGTTTGAGCCTGAAGGCCTGTACAAGGTGAGTTCTTTGGCACTCTGTGCGACAACTTTAGTTAGCTAATATGTGACAGGACTGGCTTCTTGTCGGATATGCGACCGTATACACTGCAGCACCCGTTTTATCTCTCGTCCTTGACAAGGACGTCGATGAGAACCTGGCCAACCTGTACCCCGAGCTGTACAAGGAGCTCACCACTGGCCGGTCACTGTCGTACCGGACATTCTTCATCTGGGTCCTGGTATCCATATACCAGGGCGGGATGATACAGGGACTTTCGCAGATCTTCACCGAGGTCGACGGCCCGAAGATGGTGGCTGTCAGTTACACCGTCCTGGTCCTGAACGAACTCCTGATGGTCGCCATCGAAATCACAACCTGGCACCCGGTCATGATACTCAGTATTCTGGGGACATTTGTCGTCTATATTGGCTCAATACCCTTCCTAGGACGGTACTTTGATCTAGAGTTTATCATCACTTGGTTAGTCTTTCTTCACATGCCGGCTGTGTTGCAAAACGGTAGCTAATTATTATTCCAGGGGATTTCTTTGGCGCGTCGTCGCCATCGCGTCGATATCATTGGTGCCGCCATATGTGGTCAAGGTAATTCGGAGGACAATGAAGCCTCCTTCATACCGGAAGGTCCAAAGCGCCTGAGGGATTGTACGATACCTGCGGAACGGCGTTGGTCTGGAATTGTCATATAGCATGCGGATTTCTCATACTTCTATGTGTTCTAATACAAGTAGAATATACACCATCGACAACCCATGCCAAAACCCCCAAGTAAACGCTATGCAAGAGAAGAAATCGGCCACTAATACTACAGCTTGAGCACAAGCCAATCCCGCGCAAGCTGGGGATTGCGCCGCTGGACCTCCGCAACAATGCCGCCGACCCGACCTTGGATCTGCTGTCCGCCTCGCCATTCTTTGGCGCCCGCGTAGTGCGTCACGAACCCGTCCGGCCCGGAGACGATGAAGAGGTTCTTGCCGGGTAACGCCCCCTCGACCGGAGCGCATCGGCAGGCCGGGGGTTCGGCCTCGAACTCAGGTGCACGCTCATGGATCTTCTGATCATGGAGCGAGCAGCCCGTGCCGGGATTCGAGAGCGTCGTCTCCCCCTCGCACAGACTAGCCAGGGCACTCTGGACATGCTCCGGCCGGAACGCCGAATTCTCATCATCCACAACGACCTTCACACTAAGCCGATCCCCATACCGTCTCTTCATATCAGAAAGCTGCTTAGCCACAGGGCTCGGCCCCTCGAGCTTCACATCCAACTCCGCCGGCTCAGACCCCCTCCAGCCGAAATCCCACCACGACGGCTCCACAATCTTGGGTCTCGCGCTCTGAATCTCGCCGCGGTGGCGTACCGCCCAGAGCAGGCTGACACGGGTGTCCTCGTAGCCATCGAGGGCCACGCGGGCAGCCTGCAGGCCGGGGGCGATACCCGTGCCCCCGGCGAGGAAGACGATGTTCTTGCTCGCGCCGAGGCGGTGGACGAGGTCGAAGCCTACGTGGGGACCGCGCAGGTGCACGGGTTGGCCAACGCGGAGGCGGTTTAGGTACCGGGACATTTCGCCGTCGTCGATGGCGCGGATGTAGAAGCGTAGAGAGCCGTCGGCCTCATCCGCGTGCTCACCCCCCTTGCCTGCGTCGGCGGAGGTGGGGTTGGTGGATGATGAGGGGGGGAGTGGGGTGTAGTGCCGCGAAATCTGCACCTCGGGCTGCTTGAACTCGACGGACCAGAGAGGGTGGCGCCAGCGGTTGGTCCCGGGGAGGAGGTAAGGGGGGTTGGGGTTCGGGGTCTCGGGGGAAACGGTGAGGACGAAGGAGGACGGGGAGAGGTTGGTGCGTGAGGTGATGGTGTAAGGCACGAAGGTGGTGTCGTTGAGCGTCGTGGCCTTGGGTTGCGATGGGGTGGCTAGGTAGTACCATATGGAGCCTATGGCGGCGCCGAAGATGAGAGTGCGGCGCAGTGTCTTTGACTTCTTGGGCTGTGGGGATGAGGGACCAGCCGAGTAGGAACGCAGGCAGGTTGTCGGTGATGAAGGCAGCCGAGGTGACGGGATAGGTGGCGGAGATGATTTCACTATCCGACACTGCGGAAGGGCCCTTCTGATGAGCCCGGACCCGATATTGCTCGCCATAGTGCCACTTCCAAGTCAAATCTCACACCGAGCCTCGTGTCAAGTGTGATTGCGAGAGCCGGTATCCGGTGTTGAAGGGTCGATGGCGCCGTGGTAGGAGCGATACGTGAGCCTATCTGCTCCAAAGCCGCCGTGGCAGGAGGGTTATGACGCAGCCGTATAATACATTTGAAGAAATAGAAAAGACCCAGAGACGCCTGCACGAGAAACAAAGTGTTGCAATGTTCAGTGGGGAAACTAGTGCAGTGATGAGGTTATCCTCGGCACTCCAACCCGGACGCGAAAAGAATTGATCGCGAAGTCACGTGCCACCTTTGATGGCCTCATCGACATCACACACTCAGGTACCTGGCCTAACGGTACACGACAATCACATATACTGGACTCTGAGGATGTTTCTGAGATCTAGATGTTCTCATAAGCATTTGTACAGTTTATCCAGACAGGGTATATGTTGGTACATGTCGGCTATTCCCCAGTCTATTAATGCAGCCCTCGCCACTCATAACCTGACAATCCTCCGCTGCTGGTCTATGGCGCCCCTGAACATGTCCTCCACGACATTACCCTTCACCACCGTCTCGTTGATGATACCCTCCACGTGCCGCGGCTCGACCCTGCCGTACCAGATCCCGTACCCGGCCAGCGGGTGTGGTTTGTCTCCCGCCTTCGCCCCGGGAGGGATGTAGATGATGACGTTGCCGGCAAACTTGTGGCCTCCGATGTGGCTGATGAGCCCTACCCTCGCGCCAGTCTTGGGCTCGCCGGAATGCCCTTCTATCCTCTTCGGGCCCTTGTTCTGGCTGCCGACCACGACAGGTCCCGTCATAACCTCCATCCCCTCAACCATAGCCAGCTTTTCCTCAAACTCCCTCCTCAGCACAGGGCCCACAGTCCCGCACCGCGAGTCCCTCCCTCCATGACCACATATCAGCACCATCACATCCTCCACGTCCCTCACACCGGGGAGAAGCGAAGCATAGGCCTCTTGCCGCGTCAGACGATCCCGGTGGATGGGCGACAGGCCGTCGTGCAGCGAGTGGAGCTTAGTCGGCAGGATGTAGCCCTTTGCGAGCGCCTGCACGCTATCGAAGGATATGCGGGGGAGGTAGGGGACATATTTGAAGCTCGGGAACAGGTATGCCGAGGTTGATTGTACGTCTGCTCGTGGTGGTACGGAGCTTGGGAACGAGGCGTTGAGGATGGAGACATTGTGGAAGGGCTGCCACATGCACAAAAACCCCATTAGCCATCCGCACTCGAAACCAATGTACGAAGAAGGAAGGGGTAAGAAGAACTGCTCTCACATCGCTGTACGTCCCGCCCCGGCCAAACAACTCCTTCAAGTCCGCCGCCAGGTTATCCCCCCCGTTCTCCTCCTCAATCTTGGACTTCCAGTCATCGCGGCCCGTGCACACGAGTACCTGCTCCGCGTAGCCGGTGATAACGCCGTTGAGCGGGCTCTTGTGGTCAATGTCCAGCCCGGCGGGCGTCGCAGCGCATTCGCATGTCGGGGACGGGCATGTCGACACGGTCGGAAACGGCGGCGGTGGTGAGGGGCGTCGGGATCGTGTGGCTAGCGCCCTGCGCGGTACCGGTGCGATTGTACGTGGTAGTCGTACATGTAGCAGTTGGTGCCGTAGCCTCATATTGCCATCGGAAGTGACGTTTGGGAGGAGCGAGGGGCCGAAGAAGGGGAAGGGTAGCTGGCGGGATGCGGGGGCTTAAGTCGGATCAATCGGGGAAGATTGGCGACGGAAGGTCCAAGTTCGGAGACCGAGATTGATGATGGTTCGGCGGCCCCACGTCGGACCGGCACGGACATTTCCAGTCAAGAGACCCCCTTCCCGTATCACATCACTCAGAATGGGTCTCTGGTCAACGTTGCTCAATAACTGCGGGAGCCCGCTATCAATATCAGTGTATCAACAATCTACATGTAGTAGCAGTAGTCCAAAAACTCAAAAAGGGCTGCTAGTCTATAACTGACAACACCATCCTGTACACCAAACAGAATGCAACCCATGCGCGCGCACTCAATAACAATCTCTGATCGCTCTAGGTCTAACCGCGTCCTCCCATCGACAATGTATTCCCCCCCACGATAGTGTGTGTAACGTCTTCTAGAAGCTCTTTCACCAACCCAGGCCTCTCTTCTCGCAGTACCCAGGGTTTCTCGGCGCCGAGTTGGCCCAGCTCATAATGGTAAGTGCAGTCGTGTACGCCATTGCGATGAGGCCAAAGACGCATAGTGCAATATCAGAGTACCTCCAGAACCGGGTGCGAGCGACGCCTCTGTAGTGTAGCATTGGCTGAAATCATGTTAGCAATCCAGGAGAGTTCCAGAAAAAGGAGATCGAGGAAGAGCTTACAGGATAAATGTAAACAAGGGGGATGCAGGCAAAGTTGCCAACCAGCGCCACAAACTTATCAAGGTTATCCGCTCCGCCCCAGGCGATGACCGCGCAGAGCATGACCATGAAGAAGCGGAAGATGTTCTTCTGCCACTTGATGTAGGGGTTGTACTTGCCGCTGCGCGTGAACAGCTCCGTCTCGACGATGCGAATGGCGGGGAAGATCTGCAGCGGGGTGGATAGCAGGATGGCGCACGAGTAGAGGAACTGCACGGTGTTGACCATCTTGTTGTCCTGCGGCAGGTTGAGCAGCACCACCGTCTCCGTCTCGGAGCCGTAGGCAGCGTACGAGATGGCACCCATGACGGTGAAGAGGGTCGTGATGATGACCATGACGATGAGCAGCACCTTGGGGAACTTTTCTGGCTGCTTCATCGACTCCTGGATGGGGATGATCAGGCCGATGCCCTCGAAGGTGAAGATGGCCGTCCCGATAAACAGAGTCCAGTTGTTCTCGTTGAACATGATGATGTCGGCGAGGCCTTCGGTCGCGAGTGTCAAAATATCGTAGTAGAACAGGTAGGCGAGGCCGACGAGAATGAAAGCATCTGCAATGAGCGCCGTGAAACCAAGTTTCCCAATATCGCGGAGCAACGAGAACGGTAGAAAGATGACCATTTGCATGAGAATCAACCACGGGATGCTGATGGACGTCTTGCAGTCCGACACAGCCCGGATGAACGCCTGCAAGTTCTCCGACGTGAAGACAATGTACGCCGCCACGAACCCGACCTGGCTGAGAACGATGGACGCCAGGATGATGCCCCTCATCCACTTTCCGTATAGGATACCGCCCATATCACCAAAGGAGCCCTCCACGCGCAGCCGAGTGCTAGTCAGCAGGACGAAGCAGTAGTAGCTGAGGGCCGCGACGCCCAGCAGCACCACGTTGCTGAATACCATGCCGCCGTTAAGATAGGCGCGGGGCAGGAAGAGGACGCCAGTACCAACAAAGGACTTGAGGAGCAGCATAAAGGCATTTGTGGGACTGTTCTTGCCGACGGCACGCACTTTCCTCCTGCGCCGCCGCTTGGACGGCGCCAGCAGGGCGCTGTCCTCCATGGGCTCCCGATCGCTATCGTCTTCGTCGGTGTCCTCCCCGGAGGAGAAATATTCGTTCGGGCCCAGGACCTCATCGTCTTCCTCCAGCTCTTCACCCGCAAAGTGACCGTAGATGGATAGAAACTCCACGAAGCTCGACGTGAAGAGCTGAGGTTTGTGCTGCTGCTGCTCATCCCCGTCTTCCCTGGCGTTCCTGGGGCGCCGCGTTGTCCCGGAGGGGCTCTCGGCCAACCTCCGCAGGTGGTTTCTGCGGAAGCCACCGGGGACCTTGATGGAGTTAATGTCTAGCACCTCATTCTCAGGCTCCGGTCTCGGCGCGTCGAAGCTCTTGCTGCGTTGGACCTTGCTCCTTGCCTCGGCGTGCTCCGTCCACTTGTAGATGGGTCGAGTCACATCTCCGCCCTGAAGCTGCAGACTCGAGAACTCATCGTCCGATACGCCGGGAGGGGCGCCATTGTCGGGTTGCTTCCCCTTCGACGGCCCACTGAGCAGAGAAGACTCCTCGGAAGCAGGTCCTTCAGCGTCGCTCGGCTGTACCAGATGCCTCTTGACAACTTCGAGGTCTTCGTAGGGTCCTGTGCTACCCGCGCCATTGCTCCCAGGGCCCATCATCGACCGAGATTGGAAGGAGCCGTAGTTGGTCGGCGTGAGGCGGCCTGCTATGCTTGGGGACTGCGCCCGGGGTGGCGGGGTGCTTGCTCGTTGCGAGGGAGTTCCGAAGCGAGGTGGATCCTGCCCCAGCGAGTCCCCCAGAGCGGCGGCCAGAGCCGAGATCCCCGGGCCGTGAAAGCTCCCACTGGCCCCAGCGAGGGGAGCATTATTGTCTGTCGGGCCCAGATCAGGCCGGGGGGACCCGGATCGCGCGATTGGCGGCGTGCCGGCTTGAGGCAGCGAGGGAATCGGGGAGGCCAGACGGGCGGTCGCGTCGGCTCTGGGTACGGAGCCCACGATGGGGCGAGGAGAGGGTGAATCCGGCCGCGGAGACGTCGACATGGGAGCCGCGCCGGAGGTGTTTCTCGGACGCGACGACATGCTTTGCGGGGTGCTGTGTAGTCGAGGACGAGAGGGATTGAGGGATTGAGGGATCGAGGGATCACGCTAGCTTATCCGCGTAACATCGGAGGAGGATGGCGGGCTCGACCGAGGCTGAAGGAGAGAAAAGTCGATGCGGGTTGCAGGCGAGCTTTCCCCGTTATTAGGCGCCAGTGGCCCTGTAGTTAAGAAAACAAACAAGATGATCACGGACTGCGTTTCTGGTGACAAGATCGGGTGTTTGAAGGAGGTTGGACAGATGACGGGAACCCAAGACGCCTAGGGAAGCTCAGGTGACACTAGGCTAGGGTATGGGGGAAGCCGATGTATGGCGCGAGGGAGAGATAATATGAACTCGAGTTGGGTGATAATGAACGGGATGGGGCACGCCGAGCCCTGGCGAGAGGTCTGCTGACAGTGATGGGCTCCACTGCGACGGCGGTGGCCCCTCACCCCGCTGGAGCTGCCTGAAACGGATTGGATCAGGAGCTTAGGTAGGTACGGTACGTACTTGCCTACCTAGGGGAGCTCTCAAAAGGCTTTCACGGATTAACAGTTCTGCTTTTCCCGCTCCCCTCGATGGATCTTCGTTCACGAGTCGCCAGTTCTTGCTCATTTGTCTTGTCTACAGGTAGGTAGGTACAGGTACCTGTTTTGGCGCCGAGCAAGGCGTACGAGTATGTCTCGTCTCGGGTGGCCAGGCCCATGCGAGTCCCGGACATATTGATTTCTCCTGGGCTTCATCTAATTACTAGGGGGCTGTATGGTTAAGTCAGGGTAGACTGGAAACACCACTCATGGAAGAGGATATTTGGAGTCGTTGACTCATTGTCCAGGCACCCGAGGCTCGGTAGAGGAGAAGGTATCACCATCTGGCACTCGTACCCGCTCGGGCTCGTCCATATTCAAGAGACATGACTGCGCCGTGGCAGGGCTCGATCACAAGCCGGCGAGTCGGAGGCTGTGTTGACCGAGCAACACACTGCAACCAGTCAAAGGGACGTCCAGGAAATAAGCTATTCCAATCCCTGGCTGACTCGCCTTGTGCAACGTCGTACAGAAGAGATTCACCACAGCCTCCCCGCAGAAAGATGTCCGACTTCGACGTGATGCTTTCCGATTGTACGTCTTGTAGGCACGTCCGTCCAGTCTGTCGAGAGCTGCCGGGACGATGCCAAGGTGCGTCAAGGTGGGCCTTTGTCGCGGTGCGTGCGGAGAACCTCGAGGCGGCGCCGCTGTGGAGTCCCCGCAAGACGTTGTGTTGCTTGGAAGTTGGATCGGCGTCTGCTGCTAGGATCTGCGCTGCTGGATGCAGTTGGAGAGCCATTCAAGGGCAGAGTAGCTCCCGCCTGTCTGGGTTGTGACCCTGCCTTTGGGGGTTGTGACCTGAGGCTGGACGTCACCGCGCATGTGCTATGGTACGGACGTATACAAGTACGCATCACTTCCCATGAGAGGGGTCCAGATCCCTGTCCGCTTCAAGCCCCAAGAGGCTCGTGTCGGTTGGTGCCGGAAGCATTGCACGATACGTGGTATGGTTGGGACCCTGGGAAGGAGGTGAGAATGAGGTGATGAGAGGGGAATAGGTACCTGGTAATTATTTTAAACTGGAAGTTGAAGTACGGACGTACCTACCCGTACGTTTGGCCGCAACTGCCTTGTACGTATTGAAGTCGGAGGTGGTGTTGAGACTCCCGCTGATGCTCTCAGCGGTTAGGACAGCCTGGAGGAGAGGATGACAGGGCACGACAGGTGGCCAGACCCCTAGACATGGGGCAGTATCGGTGGGGCGAGTGGGCTGCAGCGCCGCGCGAGTGGGGTCCAAGCTGTCCATCAGTGCCACTGGTCACTGGCGTGTTGCACCGGGCAGGCAGCCCAAGTCCATGTCTTCCATTGTTGCTGATCTCGGCGTCCTCGTCCCTCCCATTCCACCGGAGATCTGTGCTTTCTGTGTTATTTGTCTTGGTGCAAGCGTGTGCGTGTTTCTCTGATCTTCATGTCTCCGTAATGAAATGAAGCTTGGTTCTCTTCCGCCCTACTCGTCGTCGTCGCCCTCTCGCGTCGAACCTCACCTGGTCACGTCCTGGCCGCCTTCGTGAAGCATCGTCGGGGACGCCCCTGGCACCTGGGGTGCTCTCTGGCCCTCATCATCCTTCTTCACAATGCAGCCGCCGGTAGCGGTCAAGGGAGACGCCGCCGTAAGCGAGAAGAAGCATGGCGGCAAGCTCGGCACCGTCTCTGGCGTGTACATCCCCGTCTGCCTCAACATCATCAGCATCCTCATGTTTCTTCGCTTCGGTGTCATTCTAGGTCGGGTCGGTTTTGTAGGAATCATCGGTATGTGACTCGCACCAGTGGTGCATGACGTCCCGTCCGTGGACACAGCCGCTGACGCACTATCTCCAGGTCTCCTCGTGGTGGCATATTGTGTCGACTTCCTCACGCTCTTCTCGCTGTCCGCCATTGCCTCCAATGGAGAAGTCAAGGGAGGCGGGGCGTATTACCTCATCTCTCGCTCTCTTGGACCTGAGTTCGGCGGCTCCATTGGCATCATGTTCTATTTGGCCGCGGTTTTAAACTCGGCCATGAACGTCGTCGGTCTGATCGACTGTATCCGGCTCAACATTGGACCTAGCTTCCCCGAAGGATATTGGGTCGGATATGGGCTGCAGACAATAGCCCTTGTAATCTGCTCTGGGCTCTGCCTGCTCAGCTCTACCAAGTTCTCCAAGGCCTCTAATGGGCTGCTCGCTATTCTCTCCCTCGCCGTGGCCAGCATCCCGGCATCAGCCTTGTTCAAGAAACCTTTTCATGACGAGGAGCTTGGTATTCGCTTCACCGGAGTGAGCTTGGATACTCTGGCCGATAACTTCTTACCACACACCAGCAGGCCATCCTACAGTGGTCTGGAGACGTTCCGAGAGCTATTCGGCATCCTGTTCCCGTAAGTTATTTCAGCACCCTTCTATACGTAGTCGCTGACGAGTCACAGTGCTACCGCCGGTATCCTGGCGGGCGCTTCCATGTCTGGTGATCTCAAAGACCCGAGCAAGGCTATTCCCAAGGGAACTCTTTGGGCGACTCTGACCACCTTCATCGTGTACTTTGTCGTGGTGCTCTCATTGGCCTCCAGCACCACTCGTGAATCCTTTCTCGCCAATCCCAACGTCATCCCCCTGACCAACTTGTCGCAACCCATCATCTTTGCTGGGGAATGTGCTGTCACAGCCTTTTCTGCCTTGATGGGAATCAAGACATCCACCGGGCTTTTTCGAGCACTTGCGAGGGACAAGTTGCTTCCCGGATTTGCCTTCTTTGATACCGGCTTTGGGAGACAGGATGACCCTATCGCTGCCCTCGTGTTGACCTATGTGATCGCACAGATTGCCCTCTTGGCCGACTTGAATCAGATCGCAACATTCATATCCATGGGCTTCCAGGTGAGGGACTTGCCCTATCCCATCCACACCGGCCCTCGGGTCGAATCCGAACATTATGGCTGGAGCTGACATGACTTAGATGACTTTTTTCGTCATGAATTTGGCCTGTTTCCTCCTCAAAATTTGTTCAGCTCCAAACTTCCGCCCAGGCTTCAAATTTTTCAACTGGCAGACCGCTTCCCTCGGCAGCCTTTTATCCGCTGCTGCCATGTTCTTCATAGATGAGACCTACGCTTCTCTAGCGATATGCGTCCTCATCTTCCTCTTCCTGCTCATCCACTATCTCTGCCCGCCGAAGCGCTGGGGCGACGTGTCTCAGAACCTGATCTATCACCAAGTCAGGAAGTACCTGTTGCGTCTGAAACCGGAGCACATCAAGTTCTGGCGGCCGCACATCATCCTCCTGGTCAACAGCCCACGTCGGCAGACACGGCTGATCCAGTTCTGCAACTCAATGAAGAAGGGCTCCCTCTACATCCTTGGTCATGTCATCGTTACGGACGATTTTAACAAGGGCGTCGAGGAGGCTCGGCTGCAGCAGAATGCTTGGAGCAGCTACATTTCCGAGTCTTCAAGGATCAAGGCCTTTGTACAGCTCACAATGTCTCCGTCAATCACCTGGGGTGTTCGGAATTTGATTCTTTCCGCGGGCCTCGGAGGCATGCGACCCAACATCGCCGTCTTGGGCTTCTACAACATGAACGATCTGCGGAATTCGAACCACCACATTCCCGTACCGGATATCCCCTCGTCTCCCGCCATGAAGATGAACCGGCCGCCGCCGCCCAAATCGGAAGGCAAGGCACCAAGACGCCGTCGTGGTGACACATCTGCCCGCCTTCTGGAGGGTGTATTGCCGACGGATATCATCCGCACAGAGGGGATGATGAGTCCTGTCGAGTACATGACTATCCTGGAGGATCTTGCCCTGCGCCATCGCATGAATGTCGCCATTGGCTATGGCTTCGAGGCGCTGGAGTCGCCACGGAGACACGGCATAAACGGTAAGAAGTATGTCGACCTCTGGCCGATCCAAATGTCTGCCTCAGTGACTTCTGGTGGAAAGAATGTCTTGACGACGAATTTCGATACGTGTAAGTTGGGATTTCCATTGCCCGGCTTCTTGGGGGTTTCTTTTAGAAAGCGAAGAAGCGTCGTGCGGGCATGGCTGACTTCATCGTAGACACGCTGATTCTGCAACTGGGTCACATCCTGAAAAGCGCCCAGACTTGGAGGAAGGCGTACAAACTCCGAGTTATGGTGTTTGTTGAGTATGAAAGCGAAGTCGGTCAAGAGAGTGCTCGGGTGAGGGCACTTCTCGAGAAGCTCCGCATCGATGCCAAAGTAATGGTTTTCTGGCTCGCCTCCGGGGATCTGAACACGTACGAGCTCATCATCAACGGCAACAGTCATGACATTGACTGGGAGATAATTGTCAACGATGCTCTGCGCGACGAGGAGTGGTGGGACGACCTTCAAAGTTTTCGCGGGCAGATCGATCCTCTCTCTTCGCAAGAGATACCACACATCACGCATATCCTCGATTCGACGTCTGGAAGGCCTGGTGTATACAATCCTCATGAGGACGCGGGCATTGACCGCCGTCGCTCTAGCTTCGCTAACGTGAGCGAGATGCCCAAGCGGCCCGGCATCTCGGTACTTACCAAGCTTGGCGTTAATATTGGGATGCATACCCATCACCTCCAGCGCGATGCCATTCAAGAGTCCGAGAAGGGGGATTATTTGGGTGACGTCGCGGAATCGTCTTCCGATGACGACGAGGAAGACATGGTAGATTACAACGATGCTGGAGAATCATCCGACCCTACGAGGCGTCCCTTGTTGTCGAGGATGAATCTTGAGGATAGTGTGGGGAAGGCAAAGAGCGAACTACAGCAGGCCTGGACGAAGCGGGATCGCCGTCGTAAAGCCAAGGCAAGTCAAGGAGACCCAGTCGCTCCCACATATGGCACCATGTCGACATCGCAGACTCTCATGGAACAAGAGTCCGACTCGACCCCACGCGCAGGTCAATCCGAAACACCCAGCGAAGTGGGATATGGCGCAAGCGCTGAGGATGAAACTATCCAGAACTCGAAACCTCAAAAGAGGGAGACTTTCCCCACTCTGGATACCACGCAAATCCCAGACTTGGCGCCTGTACCGCCTCGCCGGGGGCGATCTATGAGTCCCATGAGGGCTGCGCAAGTCTTTGCAGGGCCCGGTGGCGCCGGACGTCCAGGCATGTCCCGTCAATCTTCTGGTGTGAGGTTCTCGAGCAGACCTGTACCAGAGACTACCGTCGTAGCCGAGGGCGAGGATTCGAAAATCGGGTTCGTGCAGTCAGAGACCAACACGCCGAAGCCAGAGCGCCCCACGGTCTCCCGACAGTCCTCTTACGGTCAAGGGAGATTCTCTAGCCGCCCGATGCCCGAGACGAGACTTCATGAAGGACTCGAGGGATCGAGGACGATATCTTTTGCGGAGGAGCCAACCTATCACCCACCTTCAACACCACATTCAGCAACGCATTCAAGGCACCACTCCCTCCAGGCTTCCCGGAATCACTCTCGGCAGAGCTCCTGGTCCGGCCAAGGAGATGTGAGCCTCAGCATCCCCGAGCTGGTAGGCTCGTACAAGGGCGACCCCGCGACGGCCGGCGAGGAGCAAGAGGCCGGCTCGACCTACTCGACACAGAGCTTCTCCCTCTCATTCAATGATCTGCCGAACCGGGCGCAACACCTGATACTTAACGAGCTGATGAGGAGGAACTCGGCGAACACGGCGGTACTGATGACGACGATGCCCATCCCCTCCGAGGGCACGAGCCAAGACGAGGCCGACACGATCCGGTACCTGTCGGACGTGGAGGTCCTGTGCAACGAGCTGCCGCCTACGCTAATGGTTCTGAGCAACAATATGACGGTCACTGTGAGCCTGTGATATGGCTATGTGGACAGTGTTCCTGATGACGGTATGAGGTAACGAATTTGGTGTTTCGCGGAAGCGAGGCAGTTTGAGTGAAGCATACACGCCTCGTGAAATGGGGTCTTACGACTAGCAATTTATTTTCAAGCGGTTTATTGTTGCTTTCTCCTTATTCAAAGGTATATGCATCATCTAGCGTTCTACAGTTCTATATCCAAATGTACATCATCAACTCGTCTTGTCATGATGCTCTATAGTAGTTTCGTAACGACCAGCTCACCCTTATTCGGCCCATCCAACTCTACAAGCCCTCTCGCTTCTAACTTCTTCTTCCACCGCCGGCCCTCCGAGCGACCCGTTATCACCGACATGCGCAGCGTCACCTCGTGGCTCGAGCGGTGCTCCTGATCGTCCCCGGAGACGGGTGTGAATGTCCAGCGCCCAAAGGCCCAGTTGAGGATGTACCGGCCCTTGGGCTGAGCCGGCGGGCGGGGAAGCTCGGGGTCGGAGTTTGTGGGGGTGGAGGAGAGCGTTAGGACGGCCTTTATGCGGTAGACTTCGTCCTTGGGCGCGGATGCCAGGAAATTTTGAAGCTTTTCTGTCGACACAACGGCGCTGTCGGTGTCGCCCCTGAGCTCGACGGACAGGACGTCGACTTCGCTCTGGTGATTGTGGCTGTGGTTGTGCTCCCCATCAACCTCGCCGTCTGTCAGCTTCCGCGCAAGCCCGCCGTCGACGCCGAAGATGACATCGAATGGTACAGAGCCCTTGTCGCTCTTGACCTTGGCCACGTCGACGTCCAGATCGCTCACACGATCCAGCACCCAATCGTAGCGATCCTCCCCCGCCGTCTCCCACTTGTTGAACACGATGAGGTCCGTGTACCGCGCTTGCACGGCAGCGGTGTAGCTCGTATCCTCATACCCCTTCCAATTCTCAACGTCAATGACGCTAACGACCCCATCGAGGACGTACTTCCCCGTCTCGCGCGCCAGACGATTAACCTCGAGTGCGAGCGTCGCAGGAAACGCGGATCCGCTGGTCTCGACGACGATGCGGTCGGGCCGGACCTGGGTCTCTAGCTCGGCGAGGGCGGGCTTCAGGTCGCCGACGAGGTTGCAGCAGATGCAGCCGTTGAGCATCTCCTGGACGCCGGAGATGGCGGAGCTCGAGGCCAGCTGCGAGTCGACGGCGAGGTCGCCGAACTCGTTCTTGAGGAGGGCGAGGCGGTAGGAGGGGTTCTCGGCTCGCAGCTGCGGGATCAGGTTGAGGATGAGGGTCGTCTTGCCGGAGCCGAGGAAGCCGGTTATGATGGTGATCGGGATGGGCGCCATGGTGGGCAAAGGGGAAATAAAAAAAAAAAGGGGGGCCGTGAGCGAGTGGATGACCCTGTCGAGTTACGTAGATTTTGTTTTCTGTTGTTACTTGGAGATGTTGGCGGGGTGGAAATTTCAATGGCGGGACCACGCGGGATATGGTAGAAAGTGACGTCGATTTGGGGCAGACAAGTTGGGTTTAGCGCGGGGTCCTCATGTCGCATCCATGGATCAGTTATCTCCGTGCATGTGCTCAGAAAACATCGCTAGAGATAAGTTGGGAGAGAAGCGTGGCTGAAATGTCACAAAGAGCGATATTCAACTTGTGTCAATGAAAAGTAAAATTTCATCGATTATAGTCAGTTAAATGGAGATGTACGAATTTTGTACTGGTAGTTGCAGGGACACCGCCGACGCACCTCGAGTCATTTGCATAGTTGGGAATAGATAATTAGAGATATTCGGATAGCCGAAAGATGGAATGCAGGACTAACCTGATTGAAAATATGCAGGGCTTTCCTCTATGTCGAATCAATTGTGGCGTTGTGGCTCCTGTGGCTTGTAAAGATCTTGCAGGCCAGGTGATAAAAGTGAACCCCCACTATCTCGCCTATTTACACCCGCTAGTGGGGGCGGACTTCTGTCTACCTATACTCTAGTATCGAATGAATAGGTCCATATGGTATAAATATGATATTAAATAAATAAGTAAAATGCCTGTATACATGGAGAGAGAGGCACTTGGCGGGGCGCACAGCAGATCGTCCGGCTGGGGCAACACGACGATTGCCTGCCTAGGTAATATTGAATACTGATTATTTGCACAATGATATGTATCCAATATTTTGCTACAGGTTGCTCAAAGTATGAAATCATAAGGCTGTAATTTTCTGAATGAGTCAAGCCGCGTCTCTATCTTTGTCCACTGAATGCCCCGAAAATAGACCTGAAAGCGTTGAGAAGTCCTGTGTACGATTACCAGGTAGAGGCTGATGATGGCCGGAATATCTTCGGGGCGTTCCGAGGCGGCAGTCGCGCGTCTGTGGCAGGCGCGAGTCACCGCTAGAAAAATAAAAATTCACAAGTGCCCCTCCATCCCGCTCATTTCATCCCACTGCCATTTGCGATCCCGGGTTCAATTCGACAAAACACAGCGCAACTCGGCCACAATGCGTTACGTCCTCGTCTCAGGCGGTGTCATTTCCGGTAGGCCCATTTGCTTCCTAGTACCTTTTTTTGCGCTCTCGCTAACGACTCTCCAGGTGTTGGTAAAGGGATCATCGCGTCGAGCTTGGGTCTGGTATGCACCACCTTGGATCGTCCGCGTGCGGACTACGATCGCCCTCAAGTTCTGACTGTCTGTTCTCTCTGTAGTTACTCAAGACTCTCGGAGTCCGTGTCAGCTGTATCAAGGTGCGTGCTGCGTGTAACTGTCTGTAAACTTGTAACTCCTCTGACAATTCGTGCAGATTGATCCGTACGTAGAGTCCCTCCGTATCTCTCATCCGGCCACGATCCCAATACTCTCATCTCTCCGCAGATGCCCAGCATCTCACCATTTCTAACACTCAACCCCCTTGGTAATCATTAATGTTAACACCTGTTAGATATGGTGCGTAGCCGCGAAGTGCGACTTACCAGACCGACCAAGCTCACAATCGCGAAGTCAGTGTCGATGCGGGGCTTATGTCGCCAGCCGAGCACGGCGAGTGCTTCGTCTTGAGCTCTGGCCACGAAGTAAGTGGCCCTCGGCCTCCCAAACGTAGCGGGACTGACCATTAATAGGTCGACCTTGACCTTGGCAACTATGAAAGGCAATTGCTCGCCGTTGGACCGAATGCGGATCGCAAGTTGGACTAACGTGACCTATAGGTACTTGTCCGTTCGCCTGAGCGGCGATAACAACATCACTACCGGCAAGATCTACACCGAGGTCCTGCAAAAGGAGAGGCGAGGTGGCTACCTCGGTGTCACTGTGCAGATCGTGCCTCACGTGGTCGACTGTATCAAGGACTGGATTCGCAACGTGGCCAAGAGGCCCGTCGACGGCTCAAATGAAGAGCCTGATGTGTGCATCATTGAGCTTGGGTAAGATGCTCCTGGGCAAGACTGGTGCTATTTTACTTCACTGGCCGGTCGAAGCTAACCCCGAGTAGAGGCACCGTGGGTGACATCGAGAACATGCCTTTCGTCGAGGCCCTAACTCAGTGTGAGTCCATGCTGTCTCCCCATGCCTTCGTCCAGAGAAGTAGTGCTGACCTTCTACAGTGCGACACGAGGCCGGTCCCTCCAACTTCATGGCTGTGCACGTCAGCTACGTACCGATTCTGCATGGTGAGCAGAAGACGAAGCCGACACAGCATGCCGTCAAGACGGTTCGCAGCTACGGCTTGATCCCTGACCTGGTGTGTGCAACCATTTAGCAAACGCAAGTCATGTGGCTAATCCGCACCTAGATTGCTTGCCGCGCCGAGAAGCCTCTGACTGGATCGACGATCAGCAAGATTGCTCTCCACTGCCAGGTCCAGGTGGATCAAGTCCTGGTGGTTCGCGACATGCCCACCGTTTACCAGGTCCCTCTTCTGCTCCACGAGCAGGGCCTCATTCCCTTGCTCCAGTCTAAGCTCAACCTGCATGCGCTCAACATCCCGCCGGCGCTTGTTGATAGTGGCAAGGAGCTCTACCAGATGTGGGAGAAACTTACAACGCAGACTTTCCACAGCAGCGTTGACATTTCCCTTGTCGGAAAATACCCATCACACGACGCGTACCTCTCGGTGGAGAAGGCGCTGGAGCATTCCTCTATGCATCTCGGCCGGAAGCTCAACCTGCACTGGGTCGACTCCGAGCACCTCGAGCCCAAGGCACAGGTTAGCGAGCCTGAGAAGTACCAAAAAGCGTGGGACACGCTCAAGAAAACGTCGGGTATCATCACGCCAGGAGGTTTCGGTCACAGAGGTGTTGAGGGCATGATACTGGCCGCAAACTGGGCTAGGGATAATGGCAAGCCCTTCCTCGGCGTACGTATACACGTCAAACTCGGCGACTTATTCCGAAAGCTGACAGGAAGCAACAGGTGTGCCTCGGCTTCCAAATCGCGGTGATAGGCTTCGCGCGGGAGGTCTGCGGGCTCAGCAATGCAACTTCGGAGGAGTTTGACGCTGTCGCCAAGGACCGTGTCATCATCCATATGCCGGACATTGACCGCCACAACATGGGTGGCACGATGCGCCTCGGACTGCACAAGACCATCTTCGAGCAGGGCAGCGAATGGTCGAAGCTGCGTGAACTGTACGGCGGGGCCGAGGTCATTGAGGAGCGCCATCGCCACAGATACGAGGTCAACCCCCAGTACGTCGACCGCCTGATAAATGCCGGCATGCACTTCATCGGCAAGGACACCAAGGGCGAGCGTATGGGTGTGTTTGAGCTGAAGGACCACCCCTTCTTTGTGGGAACCCAGTTCCATGCTGAGTACCAGTCCCGCGTCCTATACCCAAGCGTGAGTTCATCAGCCTCTGGAACGACGTCTCGAAGGGAATGCTGACAAGAGGAATAGAGACCGTACCTTGGCTTCGTAGCCGCCAGCGCCGGGTGCCTGGACGAGGTCCTCCAGAAGCAGCGAGACGGGTCGGCGAGCCTGGTGAACGGCGTCAACGGGGGGCATATCTTTTGAGCAAAAGCGGAGAAACTAGAATAGACACACCGAGCAAAGTGATGTGATTTATGCCGCGATGTCTTGGGTGTAACGGTTGGATGGACGAGTGGTAGAACTGCATAGACTTATACTTGGCGTCCCGGTTCTTGTTCTGGCTCATAAACTTATGAAATATCATGAAATATAATCTTGCATAGGCGGAGACTCTCTCCGTCGCTCCTCTCCGCGCCCGCACTTGTGGATCACTGAGAATGGCACTGTACGCGAGCGATGCACGTCACTCGAAGGCCAGAACACCAAGGGAGGCCTGCTCCGGGTTACTACATGTAGATGTTGCCGGGACTCCAGGCGGGTTTACAGGTATATCGACTTGTTATTGACAGTTCCCCCCTGGTATCCCCCCTCTGAGAAATGTACATTGCCCTCTCATGGCAGCCCGCAACAGCAGCGCGCCGCCACCATGACCAACCTCAACGCCATACTTATACTTAGCACGTAGGCGGAAGAGCCTTGGCGTCGGTCTTCTTCTTTGCAAGAGCAATCTCGGCCTTGCGACGACGGACAAGCCCGGGCAGGACCTGGCCGCCCCCGTGAACCCACTTGGGCAGCTCCTCGGAGAGCACCTTGTTGACCTTCTGGCCCTTGTTGAGGCGCTTGACCAGCTGGGAGCCCTGGGCGGCGCCGCAGCCGACGTTGAAGGACCAGCTGACGAGGGCGCCGTACTGGTTCTTGTTGACCTTGGCGTCGACCATGTTGGTGATGCACTTTTCGAACCTCTTTTGCACGGGGTGTTAGCGGCTACCGGAGTGGGTGGAGGGAGAACCGGGGGGATTTCTGGGTCGAGGGAGAGGTCTGGTGTCTTACCCTCATATCCTTGGCAAGGAGCTTCTTGCCGTTGGCCTTGGAGAGGGGGATGGGGTATGAGACGTCGGAGCACTTCTTGTCGGAGCAGAGGTGGCCGTAGCCGACGGTAGGATGACCGGTGGCATCAATGTCTAGTGGACCTGATGTTAGTAACTCTGGTGTCATGCGCATGAGTAGAGGCTACTCACAGATGTCGGCGCGGAAGCCCTCGAACTCGCTGATGAGGTCGACGGTGGCCTTGTTCGACTTGGGGGCAGGACAGGCGGCGCGCTCCTCGAGGGGGAACGCGGCGACGGCCGAGACGGCGAGGGCGAGGATGGTGGTAAACTTCATGCTGGATGGGGATTCGGGGATGTCTCCCGTGGGTGTCTGGTCTGGTCTGGTGAGGTGAGGATGCTGCGGTGGTTCAGATGTTTCCACGGAGGAGCCATCGCGTTTGATTTTATACATTTCATGTCCAATGTGTTCCATGTACCTACTCCAAGACTTGTCCGAGGAGTACGGTATTCGAGGAGGGATCGCCATTCTCCAGCTGTGAACCAAGGTCCAAGGGTCCATAGGATAGCCGAATCCACCTAGTGTAGTGATCCACCTGCAGGTGAATGTATGTATGCCAGTACTGTAAATGCAACATTGGGCCTGTGAGCTGACTTCTTTAGGTTACACGACTTTCCCAATTAGGAGTATAAACTTAAATCAACCTCTCTAAGCAGGGATGCGGGTCCCCCAACTACATACATACAAGTAATACCGACGATCCAGGAACAGTCATTGAAGCTATAGGTATTTTATTTTTAGACGAGTACGGAATACGCCACCGCGATTGTTTCATCGGATCATGCACTCCACCGGCCGAGGCTTACACGGACACTCGAACCAGTCCACATTCCACAATCCAGATCCCGGTAAATCCCTTGCGATCTTGTCTTACTTAGCCCCAGAGTAGATCGCCGACCTGACATTCAGGTCCAGGTGGCCTGAAGCTGACTGATACATAGCGAGGAGCAGACACGATACTGGACCGTAGCCGGGGCACTGTTATGATCATCCTTCCTCTTAGGGCCATCTTTTGATCAGCACTTTTTTTGCCGGGTCTCTTTGCCAGGTCCGGGCGCCGCCGCCGATGCTGACGAAGACTATCTAGGGCTACAACCTTGGCAACTTTATGTTTTGGCCATGGTGTACTGCATGTACATCCAGCAGCCCTGGCCACCGCCCAAAGTGGTAATTCTTCTATGGAGGTCAGAGCCACATGGACAGCTTCTCACTCGGTCGGAGGGCGCCGATGTGTTGCCACTGCCGGTGTAACCTCGTCGGGGAAGTGGAGCCACCGCGGACCAGTGTATTACCCGTGCCCACAAATAGATACAGACTACGGTTACATGCAGGGACATTGTTCGCTTGTGAAGTCCTAAGTGGGTGAATAGGTAGGGTAGACAAAGGCCATATACAATAAACTATTCTGCCATAGATATCAACCAATTTTGAACAAATCCCTAGGTCTTGATGTCGCTCCTCTTGTCAGTAAAGACATAGCGACCCCCAGCAACCTCGGTCAGCCCATACACAACATCAGTACGCTCATCGTAGCTCAGATCCTCGGGGCTCGGTGGGTAGAAGCCCACATTGTTGACAGCAGTGTTGCCGGGAGTCCAGCTGAACAGGTCCCCGTTGCTGGCCCCGTTGCTCCGCGAGAGGAAGAACGTGTCGCCCAAGGCGAGGCCGCCCTGCATGCGGTTGATGGCGACGCAGTGCGCGAAGACGGCCGCCGTCTCGTCGCCCTTGAGCTTGTGCGTCGCCTCGTCGAGCTCGTACTGCACGACGCGGGTATCCGCGGCGCTCGCGTCCTTGTTGTACTCGCCGACCAGGAGGCGGTGCGGGCTCACGGTGCGGTCCAGGGAGACCCAGGAGTGGCGGAACTTGAAGCTTGTGGGTGTCCACTTGTACCATCTGTTTGCACCCATATTTAGTTCCTCTTCTCTTTTCCGCTCCTCTCTTTGCTTTTGACGCTGACTTGGGGGGGGGGGGGGNGGGGGGGGGGGGGGGGGGGACCATTTACATACCGAATCTGGGGAATCACATATTTGTAGTTGGCAGCCGAGTACTCGCCGTCCGAGACTTTGCCAACGCCGTCCCCGGAGCCAACTTGCCAGATGTTGCTCATATCAAAGACGCGAATTCCATTCCAAGTGTCGACAACCCAGAGAGTGTCGCCGTACCAGACGATGCCGCCAGCATGGATCGGGACCGCGCGGAAGTCATCATCGGCCTCCGGGTACACCAGGAGAGCATGGCGATACTTCTTGGTCTCACGGTCGATAAATGTGACGCGCACACTCGTATCCCCGTCGTTGTGCCAGCTGATAACCCAGCCATCGGCACCATCGTAGGTACCCTCGGCAGCGGCGTCGGCCGTCGACGAGATGCCCTGCGGCACCCACTTGTGGGTGTTGAAGTCGTCAAAGTCGGCCGTCGACTCCCACTTGAGCTTGGTGTCGGAGCCTGTCATGGCGTGGTTGCCGTCGGCGAAGACGTCGGACACGTTGACGAGCTTGCCGGCGTCGGCGAAGATCTTGGACAGCGGCGCCAGGTGCGCGTTGTCGCCCTGGTCGGCGAGGATGAAGTCGGCGCCGTCCAGGGCGGGCGAGCCGCCGTTGCAGGACTGAGCCTGGCTGAGGGAGGAGCCGGCCGCGAGGGCGAGGAGCGTGGAGAGTTTCATCATGTTCACCATCATCATCACGGTGAAGGCTGTTGGAATGTGGAATGGACAGAAGGGTACTGTAGAAGGTGGACGATGATGATCTTGATCACGGAACTCTAGAATCGAAACGGCCCATCATCGTGCCCTTTTCTATCGTTTTCTGTTCCTCACGACATTGTGCAGTGCGAGGCTGAAGGAGGGATCGGCAGCCGATCGAACTATCTACGGCAAAGGAGTCGGGTCATCATCTCGCCATTTTGCTGGGCGTGAGGGCTGGAATGCATTCATATGCATGCATCCATGCTTCGCTTGGGAAAATACTGTAAATGCGGCAAACACGAGCAAGTTTAATTATAGAACATCCCGGAGCCGGAGAGTGCCATGCCATGTTTCATTTCGTTCTTGTTCCGTTCCGTTTGTGCGTATAAGTGTATCATTATAGGAGTGTGCTCGGGTACAGAACTACAGACATTCAGCCAGGAAACAGCCAGGAAACAGCTAGGAAAATGCATTTTGGTATTCCTGTAGACCCCGGCCCCCAATGCTCTGTTCGCAGTCCAGTTCTCTTATTTTTCCTAAAAGACCGACTAGGGAAGAACGAAAGATACATTTGAGATAGACGCTCCAAAGGGCAAACACGATGCAAACATCCCATCTTGGCCTCGAACTCGTCCAACGCATCGGACACGGCCGAAGCTGAGGGTGACCCCAGCTGTTCTTTCCTGCCGCTCGGCGAGGCTGGATATCTCAACCCCCCTGAGTCGGGGACCTGAAGTCCTGGACATGCATCCACGGGGTTGCGGCAGTTGAGGGTCGCCCCACGCCGCCAAGGACGGTGATGATCGTCCCCCATCGCAGAGTAGCCTCGAAACGGAAGGTCGAGTGGCGAACCCTTTTTGGCGGGGTGACCCTTGGTGCCGCTGACATGGCACAATGTTTCATCGCCTCAGATCGTGTCCGGCTGTGTACATACACGAGTGTGCCTGAGAGGGAATAGTGCATGTCATTGGATCTTGGTCGACGGACTACTCCAACACCGAAGATAGTCGAGACTACGGGTATTGACACATGAACTACCGCTCGGTGTATCGACGAGTACTACGACGTAGGAGTATGTAAGTACTGTGTGTATGTGCGATCAACAGAAAAAGTATATATGAGGCAGTCGTGGCCCCTCTACGAGTACTTATCAACTATCTCTTCAAGCGCACTCACCTATCCTTCTTCAAGCACTCCATCTCATAACCCTCAACCTCACTCTCATCCAAAAATGAAGTTCACTGCCACCGCCCTCCTCTTGGCGCCCGTCGCCCTGGCCGCCAAGTACCCCATCACCGGCAACGAGGTCAACTGCCGCTCTGGTCCCTCCACCAGCTCCGACATCGTCACCTCGTACAAGAAGGGCGACGAGGTCCAGGTCACCTGCCAGATCGACGGCGAGGACATCTTCGGCAACACCATCTGGGACCAGACCGAGGATGGCTGCTACGTCGCCGACTTCTACGTCAAGACCGGCTCCAACGCCTTCGTCACCGAGGCTTGCAACGCCGACGAGGGCGACAGCAACCCGGACGCGGGCCTCATGGCCAACGACTACCCCTACAAGAACGGCTGCGGCGGCGTCGACAAGTGGAACTTCTACAAGTGCCAGTGCACCAGCTTCGTGGCCTGGCGCCTCAACGACCGCAAGAACATCAAGTTCACCAACCAGTACAAGGGCTGCAACTTCGGCAACGCCAACACCTGGGACGAGTGCGCCAAGAAGGTCGGCCTCACGGTCAACAAGAAGCCCAAGGTCGGCGCCGTCGCCCAGTCCAACGCCGGCAGCTACGGCCACGTCGCCTGGGTCTCCAAGGTCAGCGGCAGCAAGGTCACCATCGAGGAGTACAACTGGGCCACCTCTGAGGGCTACGGCAAGCGCACTGTTGCTGCCAGCACCTTCAACTACCTCCACTTCTAAGGTGCCTGTGTATGTGTGTGGTTAGATCTATTCCTGGGGGGGGGGGGGGGGGGGGGNGGGGGGGGGGGGGAGAGACCATGTTGGGACGGTTGTAAGCATGAGAATTTATGCGGATCCACTGTTCATATTGAGGATTTCAAGGTAGATGCAAATGAACACTTTTGTGACGCACCGGACGACCAGGTAACCATGATTGCAAGTATTACTTAGAGCACGGGTCGGTGTTGTGACATGGCCCGGGCAGACGATCTCAATCTCGTCACCTTCACCAAGACCTCGGGGAGGACCCTTCGAACCAATAATACACCCACGCAATCTACTATAAAATCTCCCACATAGCACAACTTACATACATACACGAGTCACCCATCCCACCTGCGTTTCCAGATGCCAAGTCCATGTCGGTCTTTCCTCCGGGATCCGGGACCCCGGTGCCCACGGGGAGCCGGGGACCCGCCGCCAGATCTCGATTACCTGATTAGGAAAGTCCCCTGCCCCACGCTTCACAGCCGACCTGAGCTCGAGATTCCAGAGACCAACCTGGTGTGTGCGGTGTGTGCGGAACGGAAAGCATACAGGGGATTGTAATTATTACGACGTAGTAATAATCATAGTCCATTTCTATTTTCAGAACATGCTCACGACGAGCCCGGGGCGAGGGTAATTGAAAAAGAAAAAAAATATCGACGTGGGCCTGATTCGAACAGACGCTCCCGAAGGAACAAGATTTCTAGTCTTGCGCATTAGACCACTCTGCCACCACGCCGGTTGCTGATTGATGGATTGCACGAAGCTAGAGTGACCAGTAGGTTGAGCAGTCAGGAGATGGAGCACTGGAAGCTGCTTCAATCCATTGGATGTTCCATGGAGACTGTCGGCAATATCGACCTTGGCAGACACCGGAAACGCCGCGTCATTCTTAAGACGCAAGAAAAACTTTGCCCGCAAAGGGCCTCCTTGAGCTGTTGACCTCGGACATGAAGGGCTTCTTCCTGTCTCTGCACTCTAGGTAGTCTTAAGCAAGCCGTCGCTTTTCATATGAACCACACCTTTTAAATGAATATATTGAACCCACCCAACGTTGCTTCACTCGAGATTCCGTGGTATGGAAGCGTACCATAACCAGAGCCACCAGGCATTCGACCACCCGCCATATCAAGTGCCGACGAACGGGGAATTAATTCACGTCGAAGAAAATCTTGATCTGACTTTTGCAACAGCTTAAGGGCCCGCGGCATTAATATTATTGAAGGAGAGGATGGACGGATGGGATGAGCTAGAAAACCCCCATCTCAAATCCAGACACAGCCAACATCGACACTGCAGATAGATGAAGGCTTTACATAAAAGGGGAAACCATTCACTTCACAACCTCCACCGGAACCCCCTCAGTCCTCGAAACGAAGAGCTCACATATTCCGGGAGTTACCAACACTCCTCCATTTGACGCTTTTGGCGGCCCCGGTTCCCGGGCACAGCGCATGCCTCTGCAGGCAGCCCTATCAGGCCCCCAGACGGGTCTGCCTTCGCTCATGGGTGCGTTTAGCAGCCAGAGTTAGAGCACTGGCAAACGCTGGAGGTGCAGCGGTAGCATCGGTAACCAAGCCAGTAGCAGGCATTGGAACACTGGCTGGCGGTCAAGCCGCCGCAGTACTGCAGAGGCTCAATGAGATCGGGGCCTGTTGGGTACAAGTTGCAATTTGTCAGGTTCATTCGTCTCATCCGAGGAACAAGCACCACGTGGGAGTATGTGCAGAGTTTACTTACTCGAGTGGAGGGAGACAGCATCCACCGAGGTCAACTGGGCAGAAACATCGGCCTCGCCGACTTCGTTGACGGGCGCGTATGGGATGTTCTCCTCCAGCTGGGGGGCGGCCACGACCAGAGTGGCGAGAGCGGCGAGAACGAAGGCAGCCTTCATTTTGAGGGACGTAGATGAGGTTTTCTCTTTTCTAAACAAAAAAGAAGAAGAAGAAGAACCGGAAGTGGTGCCTATGGGTGGAGGAGTGGAACGATGGCTTGTTGATGGCCTCCAACGTCCTGTCTTGGCTGGGTCATGGGGGTCTTTTTGTACCCGAGATTTCGACGTGAGTCCTTAATCATCCACTTACACTTTCATGTCTGACAAGGCATAAGCTGTAAGCCGATTCCTTTTGCATCCTTCTCGTTCCCAGGTGGTCTAACTGTGAGTCTACTATACCCTCAGATCTCACCGTCTCCTCGTTCTACAGTGAACTGACAAGTCAGATGTCACGAGCTTCTGTGGTCGAGAGCGACTCGAGACTGCGGTCTCCAAGTGGAAGTCTGCAGGATGAGTAACACATAGACCAGTTACAAGACGGCGAGTGGTCCCATGATACATGATTTCCTCGAGGGTGTTGCAATGGGAGCGGAGGCCCTGGACTTCCTAACAGGAGCTTACCTGCCGCTGCACTTGGTGAATGTGATATATTATCCATTGTGGCCTTTGCACGGGCCAGGGAAAGCCCACCCTAGTTGTGAGGCTTGCAAATGGGACATTGTTAGGTGTGAGCCTTTTGAAGCGGCACATCGCAAGACGGGAGGCTTGCAGACGGGACATCGATGCCAGGGCTGGACATGTCGAATGGATGCATTTCGTCATAATACGAGCCATGCAAGTGGCCCCAGAACCTACTCGAGCTGGCGCGATGAAGCCGTCGTATGTGACACCCTGTACATCGGCCGAGGTTCCGACGTGCTCCCTCCCCCTATTCCCCGGCGTCCGTGGTCAGCGGAGATGCTGTCAAGAGTTCGGGCTTCCGCTGCCGGTGCGTATAAGTGCCGACAGTTGTAACCTACGGCGAAGCTCTCGTCCCATACCAGCATTAGACGGCCGTCCGCAAGTCTACGTTGAGCTCTAATGTATCGTGTCCCCCCGAGGGAACGAGTAGTGGAGGTTGATCATTGCGCGTGTGTTGCCTTTGATTTCTATCTGAGAGGACCCTGGCAGGCGGCCCAGACGGGTCGACCGAATCAAGCTAATATTTGAGATATGACGGCCCGTGATTCTCTCGAGCTGAGCGACAGCAATGTAACGGTGCTATGTCCGATGGACCAGGGGGGATGTGGCGGATATCTGCTGAATCGTTCCTACGCAAGTGTTCTCGGCCTATGAGAGGCCTCGCGACGTGCCGAGCCGAGAGGGAAAGCAAGTTGAGCCTGCCTCTGCTGTACAACCTACATGAACCGGTGGGCGCTCGGGGCAGCCCAGACAATAGAAGAGGAAAGGAATAGTCTAGAGTCTGCTATTTTCTTTGCACTAGGGTTACAGCGCAGGATATCCTTGGTAGTTTGGTTAACGCGGGAGCGGGGAGGGCTGATGTTGACGTTTCCTCCTGCTGTCTCCTTTCCGCAACTGCATGTGAACAGCCTGGTCGCCGTGGAAATGCTGCCCTGATCATATATTCGCTCTGGGACCAATATGATTCCTCCCTCCTCTCTTCTGTCGGTTCTAGTGCCGAGGCGCCTAGAGGGAAATTAACAACGTGAATGTACGCAATTGGTTCTAGAGTCGGCAGACGACCAGTTCCCGAGGACGCTCGCCGCTTAGCCGTTGGGCGGAGAAACGGTACGTAGCACCAGCTAGCGGTGATCCGAAAAAGAAAAAACCACCCATGGCTGTTGTGTTGACGGACAATGGGATTCGAAGAAGGACGTCTGACGTCGAAGAAAGAGACGTTGAAGTGGAGTTGCGTTGGACGTCGTTGACTTCACCTAGGTAGGTACCTACCTGGCCTGAGGTGGAGGATCAGCACTGTTTGACGTCATTCCATCACCTCGTTACGGCAACGCGTCTCGTCGCTGTCTTCATCATTGATTCTGCACACCTTTTGAGAAATTGCGTCCCCTTCTCTACTCGTTCGTTCTGAAGGTGAATTTGACGTCCACTTCCTTTTTCCAAGCCAGCGCCGTCCTGCTCCAATTGTCACGACATCAATTGACAAAGTTACCTGTGCAGAGGCACACAACCATGGCGGGGACCAACGAGACCCAACCGCAGGAAACCTTCAAGCAGCAGCTCGACCGAGCAGCTGAAGACGGTCGTACCGGCGCTGACAGCCAGCACAGCAGTCGGCCCATCGTGGACAAGAGTAAGCACACGACTGACCCTTCTCATGCGAACTCGTCGGGGGCGGAGGGGGTGGGGTTGGAGATCCGACTGGCTAACTAGAAGTCCGCCCAGTCACGGAATACGTCCCCGGCGCATCCAAGGTCCTCGGTGGAGGATGGCCGATACCATCCGAGACGGACACGAGCCACAACAAGTCGGGCGAGGTACCGGGACCGCCCGAGCGGCCGGATCATGACCCCAAGATCGAGGAGTTTGTGAGGGACCAGCATCGCAGCAAGGCCGACGACGGTGGTGGTGTTACGCTCAACTCGTAACTCGCAGGAGTCTGGAACACCCGACTGCACCACCGACAGGCAGGGATGAACCTGGGAGGAAGGGCTAACCGGTCACAATGTTTTAACTGTACGATACGTATTCGCACTTGTAGGCAATACAACATACGATTCGATCATGTCGACCTGGAAGGCGGGGCATCTGCACACAGCTTGAACAGTTGACCTGTGTGACGGGAAGCACAGCTAGGATTGTCGCGTCGCAGGGTCGCTGCCGACTGGCCAAAGCTCGAGCAGCACTCCGACTCTGCATTGCAACACATCCAGGTCCGCAGAGCTACGAGCATGCATCTGTCCGACACCGACGAAGCATGGCCGTCCGTCCTGTTGAGGGCGATCATGAAAATCAGTCATCCGAGTCACACACATAGGCACGAGTACACAAGCACCATAGGTAGCTACGTAGTTACACACGTAGTAGGCATCGGGATGTCCCCCCTTCTTGGCATTTCCCGCCCACGGTAAATATTCATCATTCCGAAGAGCGATGGTAGCGGGAAATTTCCTATATCCAAGGGTTTTACTCTTCTGAGCGTTTCCCACTAAGGGGAAAGGCAACGCAACACCGTGGGAAGGTATGGGTGAGGGTCGTGGCAGCTCAGTTGGCTTTTTGATGAAGAAGAAAAAGAAGAAGAAAGGGAAAAAGAATTTCTCGTGGGCGGATGCGTTAAAATGCTTTTGGCCGCGGGTGGGGCCAGGCCGTTTGTGAATGGGTTAGTCAGCCAGCATTTTCTCGTGCGCGCGCCGAGTTGCCGGGTTACTTACCCTAGACTCCGACCTTCGGGTTCTGGGACTCGAATTCTCTCTGCCTCGTGTCAAAAGAACTAGCATATATATACATATATATATATGAAATTTGTATATAAATTGAACCACGGGAAATCTTAGCCCTCATGATGACTTTTATTGTCAGATATAGCTGATGACTACTGGTGGATTGCAGCTGATGCCTGAACGAACATAGAGCTCAGTTCATCCAAGCCATAGAGAAAGCCCACGAATTGCTGATAAGTGGAAGGCTCTATAATCTATTTGCCGTAATATGCTCAAGCTTGATTCCCAATAGTATATTCCATATAATTATTCCCTACAGTTGAAGCCCACCCTCAAGGTTTCCGGAGTCCCTTGCCCAATAGCTCACTGCCCACCTCTGTAATGAGCCTCTCATTGGGAAACACCTTCTTCTTGCCCACTATCGTCGCCTCAGCGTCCAGCGCCCGCAGCAAATCAGCCAGTTCCCCGTTGAGATCGGCCTCGTAAAAGAGGTGGCCCAGGGCCGACAACATGCCTTGCAGTGCCTCGATCGACTTCTCCTCTTGCCCGATAGCTTCCACTAGCGAGGCAGCAAGTTCCACCTGATCAGCTTCGGGAAGGCTTGATTTTGAGCCGTTTCCCCTCGAATTCCTGTTTGCCAATGCCAGGTTGAAGAATAGGGAGGAGGCCGCTACTCTGACGCTGTTGTGGCCTTCGTCCAGGAAGCTTGATGATATTAGCTGCGTGATGGGCGGTAGCAACCCGCCAGACCGCAGGATCTCTTGAGAGAACAGGGGAGTCGAGAAGAGGTTGCAGGCCATTTGAAGGGTGACTAGCCTCAAGGCGTAGGGGCAATTGCCGCTTCTGTTGACGAAATCGATTACACTGTGCACTGTTTGCTGGGCTTGTTCCTCGGCGAAGTACCCACTGATCCTCTGGTCGACAAGGGCGCAGCGGAAGAGGTCGACAATGATGAATAGCATTTCTAGGGGCATCTCTTTCAGCATCTGTTGGACAAATTCGGCCAGGGACGATAAGTCCGGAAGAACGGCGTCCAGGGCTCCCTTGAATTCCCGTGTCTCAATGTACGCCTTTAGTGCCCGGACCTCAGATTTCGCAGCCAACTCGTCGCCCATCTTGGCCACCAGCTTGGTCATGGGCGGAATCTTGGAATACAAGACCGGCTTCGCATCAGCCAAGAAGAAGCTGGGAACCTTGAGACTGGCGTGAGGATGAGGTGGCGAGACCATCTGTACCAAGAGCTGAATGCTCTCTCTCAGACTGTGTGGACTGGCGCCCGTCCATTTGTTCTCCTGGTCCCCTTTCAGAAAAGTGACGAAGGTTGGTGTTGCCCTGATGGAAAATTGACTGGCAACCGCTCGCGCCTGAGGCTGGGATATGTCGATTTTAATCAGAGTCGACTTGCCTTGGAACTCCTCCGCCAGCTGGTCGTAGGTAGGATAAAGCGCCTTGCAAGGGGGGCAGGTGGCAGACGTGAAGAAGATGACGGCACATGAGTTCCTGGCTCCTTCCAGGACTTTTGTCAGTTCTGACGAGGTGGATATATTCCTGACACCGCCGCTGGGAACCGAGGTCGCCTGTGCCTGGGGCTGTGCCCGGCCACTCTGCTGAAGGCCAAGGATGGATCCGTTTTGCCTGCTGGCGTTGACGCCTTGTGTGAGCTGCGGTAGCAGCAATTGGCCTAAGGGGGAGTCCATGGCGGCTTGTGGCATATTGACGATGTGACTTGGGATGCCTTTGCCCAGGAGGAAATTGGCGAAAGAGTCGGTAAAGTTGTTGCAATTATGGCGGAACAGATCATACGCCTGGGGCGGTCAGCACTGCCGGCGTTAAAAGTTGACAAGCAGATATTACCTCGAGAGTAAATATTGATCGCACAGAGTCGAGGTACTCCTCAATAATGTCCATGGTGAGGTCCGTGGTGCCCAGGTGGAGCTTCTCCATGGGTTGACCGAGGTGGGACGAGCCTGGTGCGATGGAGATAATGGCCCCATCGTACACATACTCGCGGCCCCGCAGTAGGATCGAGGTATGATAGATGGCGTCAAGCTGGAACCCGAGAAGGCCCATGGACATCTGGCGAGCCATGCCTCTGGAGAGGTCGTACACGAGGAGGTGGACGTCCATGGCCAGATCTGGTGGGGCAGATGTCGAAAGAGTGGCGATTCCTTTTCGCGATCTGTGCTTGAAGAGAGCTACTGTATTTATCTAGAGGTGATGCTAAGCGGATGTAAATTATCAATGTACATTTGAGAAAGGCTGGCGGATGATGTGATGATGTTGAGATCAATCAAGGCAACAGACGGTATACGTCTTCAGGGATGCCTCCGAAGCTTCTGGATACATGGTACCTACCTAAGTACTACTACTAGGTACCTACCTAGGTAAGCCAGAGCTGGAACATTCAGGTACCTGGTAATCTCTGAACATTCTCACACCGCGCCCTGCTTCGGTAGGCCAGGAATGGCCGGCTGATCAAACCCATCACGCGATAGAGACAACATGAGGGCTGGTGTAATTGATGAAACACGATCGGCGCGATCGATCAAAATAGGCATCGCTTTCGGCAAGTCGGATTAATTGTGAATGATACAGGTAGGTGTGTGGTTCGTTAGGTACCCGACGGGAGTTGCCTGGTGGTGGGCAATTTGTCTGTCACAGCACTGTGGCAACTGGACCCCAATTCTTTCAGTGCCTGACAAGTGGCTGAGAGCCAGTGGCAGAGGCGTCGAAGCGAGCGCCAACTCTCTTCACGTGACAGGAATGTGTGGGACGAAACTACCATGACAGGGGCAACCGCCAACTGGAAGTGTCAGAACTGTCAGTGTCAGAATTGATAGAACTGTTAGGCCAAAGACCCCCTTTCCCACGATTTGCAACCCCTTACTTAGCATCTTTCCGCACAGCCATCGCCCTCTCGGATTTCTTCGTTTTCATTCCCCGTTTCTATCATATTCACTTCGTCCACTCGTTCAGATCTCCCTGACCTTTCTTACGCTTGCATCCTGCTCGATGTCTGACTTTATCGCGACCGTCTAACGCCAGAGCCTCTTCTGCTGCCCTCCCCCCTTGGAACAGGCCCCCGACCTCATGAGGAGAACTTCCGTATCGCTGCCCACGAGACAAGTCGCTCGCGATCCCTACGAGAAGCCCGACCGATACATAGGAACCGGCGCCAGAAACGGAAGTCTTGTCGCCAAGATGAAGGACTCCTGGATTGCCCAGTCGCAGCGGTCGCGATGGATTAAGATGGGCGCCATCGCCTTCGCCCTTATCTGCCTCGTCTATTTCTTCTCTCCCAGCGGCGTCAAGGTCTACAGCGGAGGTTGGTTGAACTCGCCGATCGTAAATGGATGTTCTGATACTGACAAGCGCAGTTACTGGCAGCAGCGATGGCCAGGTCCCCGCGGATTCGAGCTATGGCACCGACAAGTGCACCAAGTCGCACTCGAGCGATAAGCCCATCGTCCAGTATGTCCTCATGGTCGACGCTGGCAGCACTGGATCCCGAATCCACGTCTACAAGTTCAACAACTGCGGGCCCACCCCGGAGCTCGAGGGCGAGGAATTCAAGATGACGGAGAAGAATGTCGGCGGACTCAGCAACTTCCCGGATGACCCCGTTGCTGCCGCAAAGAGCCTGGATCCTCTGATGGAGGTCGCCATGAAGACCGTCCCTGACAAGCTCAAGGGATGCTCTCCCATTGCCGTCAAGGCTACCGCTGGCCTTCGACGCATCGGTGCCGAGTCGGCCGACGCCATTCTCAAGCAGGTCCGCACTCACCTTGAGGAGGATTACCCGTTCCCCGTCGTTTCCGAAGACAACGAAGGTGTTGTCATCATGCCTGGTTCTGAGGAGGGCGTCTACGCCTGGATCACGACCAACTATCTCCTCGGAAAGATTGGTGGGCCTGACAAGAGTGAGACGGCCGCCGTCTTCGACCTCGGTGGCGGTTCCACCCAGATCGTCTTCGAGCCTACCTTCAAGGGCTCTGCGGACGGAGGCATGCCTGAGAAGCTTGCCGAGGGCGACCATAAGTACGAGCTTGACTTTGGAGGCCGAAAATTCCAGCTCTACCAGCATTCCCATCTCAACTACGGTTTGATGGCTGCCCGCGAGACCATCCACGAGACCCTGATCAAGGACATTGCTGCGTCTAAGAAGGAGGACACCACATGGATGAAGAAGCCCATCGTCCACCCCTGTTTCTCCGTCGGCATGTCCAAGGAGGTCGAGGTCAAGTTTGAGGGCGGCGAGAAATCCTTCAACTTCACCGGTCCTTCGCAGCCGTCTCCCGCGCAGTGCCGTAATCTGGCTGAGAAGATCCTCAACAAGGATGCCGCCTGCGACCTCGCACCTTGCTCCTTCGGCGGAGTGCACCAGCCTCCTATGGCCAAGACCTTCGCCACCGAGGATGTCTACATCTTCTCTTACTTCTACGACCGCACCAAGACGATCGGCATGCCCGACTCCTTCACCCTGCGCGAGATGCACGACCTTGCCAGCACTGTCTGCCAGGGTCCGGAATCCTGGGACGTGTTTGAGAGCGTGCCAGGTGCCATGGATGAGCTCTCGGATCGTCCTGAGCATTGCCTGGATCTCAACTACATGATGGCTCTGCTCCACACGGGCTACGAGATGCCCATCGATCGCGAGGTCAAGGTTGCCAAGAAGATCGACGGCAACGAGCTCGGGTGGTGTCTAGGGGCTAGGTATGTGCCTACTTACCCAACTGTCGTATGGAAATACTTGCTGACATGGCGATAGCTTGCCTCTGCTTGAGCCCAACTCTGGCTGGAAGTGCAAGGTTACGGAAATTCACTAATTGGATGCTTCAGCTTTTGCAAAGGCGTTTTTGAAAAGGTCATTTCACTACTGAGCTCCCGCTACAAGGGCTTCTCAACATTTGGTTCCGGGAAAGGAGGGGAGCGGGTTGGCTTCTTGTGCGATTCTTGACGTACGAGTGTATATATAAGCGCAGCGAGGTTAGGGGTTGGTTTGAACAGTCTGGACTACTGGACCTCCCTGACGACCAGCAGATGGGACGTGGGACGTGTTGACGATGACAAAAGCCACTACGTATATAGACTAATGCACGATACGGCATCTACAGCGGTGCTGTCACCATTTCTAACACGTCCTCGATCACCTCCTCGGGCCCGACGCCTTCTAACACTGCCTCTACAGCTCGAAGCTTGCTGCCCCATTGCATACTCCTCTCCTTTTCAGGCGCGGTGATGCGTATGCGGTGCAGGTAGACTTTTCTTGCCGCCAGGCTCAGTAGTGCTGGAGTCACATAGTCGACGTTGTGTAGAGGCGCGAGGCACCGTGCCAGCTGCTCTAGGTGCTTCGTTGCTGCCGGGCTGATGCCATCGGCGACGGCGCGGTGCATTCGCAGGAAAGAGACGATGTTCATCTGGTAGCGGATGACGTCGACGTCGGCCACTACTTGCTGGCTGAGTTTTGCTAGGTGGCTTATGTCCTGTGCCTTGACGTTTAGTGCAAGTGAAGAATGGGTAGAAGAAAGATGACAGGGTTGGCCCTTACGTTTTCCGAGATCAGTGCCTCCGTCACAGCCCCAGGGACTCTAGCTTTCACGACGCTCCCAGTTGATGCCGTCTCATCGTCCACCCCGCCATCCTCCGCCTCCTCGAGGTTCACGTATCCATCCTCAGGGTCGTGCCAGTGCGCCAGAAATAGGAAGTCATTAAGATGTCTCGTCACGCGCGCCTCCCCGCCGCTCTCGGCAGCCAGCACCGGCACGAACAGAAACTGCTTCGGCGCAGCGTGGACGGCGGTGCGTGTGAATATACGGCGCGTGCGCAGCAGCTCGAGGGCCTGGATCTGCACGGCGTGCGGCGCGCGGTCGAGGTCCTTGGCGAGGACGACGTTGGCGATACGCAGGGATGAATCGCCGGCAGATGGTAGCTGGTAGTGCCGGGGGCGCGCGGAGAAGTAGGATTCGGAGCGGATGTTGGGGAGTGGCGTGAAGGAGCCTGGAGTCTGGGGATGCGCGACGAGGAGAGAGGATGCGAAGGTGTCGAGAGTGGTGGAGGAGTCGCAGTGGACAACTACACTGTTGAGGCCGAATGTTTTGCTCGCAACCTAGTCACAGAGTCAGACTGATGGGAAAGGCGGCTTAGAAGACTCCGTTTGTACTAATTGCAGTTCTTCTATCAGGTCGTCGACACCATCTTGCGGAGTGCTGATCAAGCAGTGCTCCCGGGCTATTAAGCTGAGAAGGACGGCGAGCTCGAGGTCGCTCAGGTCGTGTATTGTTTCGAACAAGCTCTCATCCGCCATCGTAGAGCCCCGCAAAGCTTTGCGTGGTCCATCTGGCAAAGAGATGCCCACCAATGTCGAACTTGCGAGCAGACAGTTGAATGCTCGGGGATGGGTCCTGGGACGTTTGGGATGGTCAGAAGGGGGATATAGGTTAGGTAGCTTGGCCTAGGTCAGCATGCGTCACGTGGGGTTGCACAAGACATCGCCCCACCTTGCTTAGAGTTATGCATGAGACCATTCCCAAAGCGGCTAGGAGGCCTTTCGTCACATCACCACCGCAGCTGATAGAGGTGCTCTGGTCGCTAACGCTGCATCCATCGTCATACACGCAGTTCACAACACCTACTGCCATCTTGTCTACCGCTGCGAGATCCTGATCCAACACCTCATTTCGGGACAACACTACGAATCTTCAAGTTTCCAAAGGCTTTTCTGGACGCTCGCGAGCCTCCTAGCACGACACCGTGCACCGCTCCGCCCCCTCAAGCACATCGACCAAACCACATCCCAACATGTCTTCCAAGAAGAAGGTCCTCCTCAAGGTACGGGCGGCGCTTGGACCAGACTTATCTGGAGGAAACGCTGATGTGGACGGACTAGATTATCATTCTCGGTGACAGCGGCGTCGGGAAGACTAGCTTGATGAACCAATATGTACGCACACCTCCGCTCCCTCGAACGAAACGCTAGGACGACAAACCCGCAACTACAGGAAGTGCACTGACATTCCGCTGCTTCCCAGGTCAACAAGAAGTTCAGTGCAAGCTACAAGGCCACTATCGGCGCCGACTTCCTTACTCGGGAGGTCATGATCGACGATAAGCAAGTCACCATGCAGGTGCGCATCAAGCGACAGGACACGGGGAAGGATCAAACTGATTTTGTGGTAGCTATGGGACACGGCTGGTCAGGAACGGTTCCAGTCGCTGGGCGTTGCGTTCTACCGTGGAGCTGACTGTTGCGTGCTGGTTTACGATGTCAACAACTCCAAGAGCTTCGAGGCTCTGGACAGCTGGAGGGACGAGTTTCTGATCCAGGCGTCGCCCCGAGATCCGCCGAACTTCCCTTTTGTATGTATACAGTCTCTCTGTCTGGCGAGACTTGCATCGCTAACAAAGTTGTAGGTCGTGCTTGGAAACAAGATTGATGTCGAGGAAAGCAAGCGAGTGGTAAGTCAGCCCTACAGGTCCTTTGGACTAAGCATTTACCTACCCTCGCCCAGATTTCGAACAAGCGGGCCATGACCTTCTGCCAGTCGAAAGGCGACATTCCCTACTTCGAGACCAGTGCAAAGGAGGCCATCAACATTGACCAAGCCTTTGAGGGTATGTGCTTCCAGCTAAGACTCGAGGCAGTGTGCTAACCCTCGGCATAGTGATTGCCCGAAACGCCCTTGCCCAGGAGGAGTCCGAGGAGTTCAGCGGCGACTTTGACGACCCAATCAACATCCGCATCGACAACCCCAACGAGGGATGCTCCTGCTGAGGGGCTGGTGACGAGAGGGAGGCACAATGATTTGAGGGATCGCAGAGCTTAGTATACCCTTCTCCGGACGCCATCGGTCCACATTATGGGATGTAGCATATTGGAGAGATGATTCATGGGGTGATTTTTATCGTACGGTTCCAGTGGCACTGCACTTGATCTCAGCATGCCGCGGAGTGGGTCGAGGCCGGGGAGTGGTGTGAGTTGGAGCAGAGGAGACCTTGGCATTGGCGCTGGTTTGCAACTTTGCAAGTTACCTGGCTAGACCAGGCGGTTGTCATAGACAATCCGCCATACCAATCGTTTGGATACACTAGTCTGCGACTCGTTTGCCGTGACCATATGTGGTGGTCCGAGTACGAACTGCCTTACTATATCGAGTGAAGTGGAGGAGCCTCGGCCTGAGCGGGGCTGGAGGCCCGGCAACGGACCCATCACTGGCCGCGGCAGTGGTGACAGAGCAGACCTCTATGCACCTACAGGCCATAATTCCGCACAGTTTTAGCTCTAAAGGGGAAGGAGGTGCTGTCCTCGCTTTGGGCGAAATCCCCTCCGCCTCGGCCCTTACTACGAGTACTAACGTTAGGTCGTACCTGGTAATTATTAGTTATACATAACCGTTCCCATCTAAGCTACTGCTAGTACTATGTAATATGCCAGCATGGCGGCTCGCACGGGCTTCTGTCGAAGAAGAATCGAGACTGGCAGTTAAGACAGCCGGAGAGACTACCAGGGAGAGGGGAGGATCCGAGAGTATCATTTGCTGTAGCACGGGAAATACCAACTTCGTAGGTTGAAAGTGGTTGGGTGATAGTGAAAGAATTTACTCCTTTCGATCTAGTGCACGTACAGGACTAGAAACCCCGTGTGCACCATTCCACCCACCTTACCAACACAACGCCTTACCCCAGGCCCGCAGGTCCCGCACTCCTGCGTCTCTCCCATTGCTACCCCAAACTACCTCGGTTCCGGGATCATTCCCCGGATGGACTGTGGTCCGATCTACAAGCGGGAGGGCCGAGAGGAAGAGGATTCAAAAGTACCCCATTCCCATTGTCCTTGAACCCGTTTTGCGTCCTGGGCAGCAAAAGTTACCGACTACTATCTGAAAGTTCAACCATGTCGGATCGGATTCCCGCCCTTGTACGTATTATCACTCCGCATCGCAATCGAAGCTACTACTAGTACCAAGGGACATTTCTGCTGACGTCGGGAATAGGTCACCAATCGCGTCAGCGACGCGGCCAAGAAGACGCTCGACGTCGTGGCCAAGTTCGTCGAGGAAGAATGCATCCCGTGAGCATAGCCCTTGATCCCGTCCCTGCCAGACAACCGACCGCTGAACCATCATCCCGTTTCCCACAGAGCCGACCCCGTCCTCGAAGCCCAGGTGGGCGAGGGTGATGCCCGCTGGGAGGCACACCCCGCCATCATCGAAGACCTCAAGGCCAAGGCGCGCAAGCTCGGTCTCTGGAACATGTTCCTGCCCAAGGGTCACTACAAGGAGTCGCCCGGGTGGACCAACCTGGAGTACGCTCTCATGGCCGAGTGGCTCGGCCGCTCGCGCTCCGCCAGCGAGGCCTGCAACTGCTCTGCCCCCGACACAGGCAACATGGAGGTCCTGGCCAAGTACGGAAATGACCAGCAGAAGGAGGAGTGGCTGAAGCCGCTCATGGAGGGCCGCATCCGCTCGGCGTTCCTGATGACCGAGCCGGACGTCGCGAGCTCGGATGCCACCAACATTGAGCTGAGCATCCGCCGCGAGGGCAACGAGTACGTCCTCAACGGCTCCAAGTGGTGGTCGAGCGGCGCCGGCGACCCGCGGTGCTCCGTCTACATCGTCATGGGCAAGAGTGATCCCAACAACAAGGATCCCTACAAGCAGCAGTCCGTCGTGATGGTGCCCGCCGACACTCCCGGCATGAAGATCCACCGCATGCTCAAGGTCTACGGCTACGATGATGCGCCGCACGGTCATGGCCACATTACCTTTGACAACGTCCGCGTCCCACTGCGCAACATGGTGCTGGGCGAGGGACGTGGTTTCGAGATTATCCAGGGACGCCTGGGACCCGGACGTATCCACCACGCGATGCGCAGCATCGGTGCTGTGAGTTAGCCTTGGGAGTCTTCCGGCGAATCAGTTGATCTCTAACAGAGGAATATAGGCCGAGCGCGCCCTGGACTGGATGCTAATGCGCGTCAACGACGAGCGCAAGAAGCCCTTCGGCAAGCTGCTGCGCGAGCACGGTGTCGTCCTCGAGTGGATCGCCAAGTCGCGCATCGAGATCGACGCCGCGCGCCTCATCGTGCTCAACGCCGCCCTCAAGATGGACGAGCTCGGCCCCAAGAAGGCGCTCAAGGAGATCGCCGAGGCCAAGGTGCTCATCCCACAGACGGCATTGACCGTAATCGACCGCGCCGTGCAGGCGTACGGCGGCGCCGGCGTCAGCCAGGACACGCCCCTGGCCAACATGTGGGCTGGCATCCGCACTCTGAGGCTGGCCGACGGGCCGGACGAGGTGCACCTGCAGCAGATGGGCCGCAACGAGAACAAGCGCGGCAAGCAGGTCACGGAGCAGATCCAGTGGCAGAGGAAGAAGACGGAGGAGCTGATGAAGAAGTGGGCGACCAAGGATGCTGAGCCGGGGACCAGGATCTCGCGGTCCAAGATCTAAGCCATCATCGTCACATTATTGATGGTCAGTTGGATATCAAAGAAAGAAAGCATAGCCTGTTCTCCGTGTATGATATTATGCTCCAAGACTACAAGATGAATGGACAGTATTGCATGAATGATGGATCATACACCCCTGGGTGACGGGACGGAGTGAGTCACGGTGCACGGTGCTGGGCCAATGTTTCATTTATGCCCATTGCCGGGACGACTTGACCACGCCAGTGCATGTTTTCACTCTAGCAGGGCGAATTCCGTGACATTCTTCACCAGCATAACATACATGGGTTTACGGATGGTGGATGGATGCGTTGGCACCAGGGGCGGGTCTTTCCACATTCCACAAGGGACGCAGTTGCCCCGCCAACGGCATTGACATTGACATCCTGGTTGATCTTTCTGTCCCGCGACCCCTTCCGTTCTGGTCACTGGTGCTCTTAACAAACGTCATCTGCCGTTAAAAAGGAAAAACGAACTGAGTGCCGTTTATTTTTCAAGGGTTCTTCGGTCTTTGCGCATCCCCAAGTCCACCTCGAACCTTGCCCTTCAAAGTCTTCTCCAGCAACAACATTCTGCGCCGCAGATCTTCAACGCCAAAGTCGCTCACCAAAGCAGAGTCCGCGCACACAATCGGTAACTCTGACAGTTGAGAAACCGTTACGACCCACCACCGAACAAAATCACAGCCACAATGTCAGCCAAGGTCCTCGGCGACAAGGACGTCAACGCCCCCCTGGGCGGCGACCAGCAGCAGCATGCCGCAGCCGGCGGAAAGGACGTCAAGAGCATGGAGTACCACCGCCAGATGTTCCAGTCCAAGGTCCACGAGGAGTATGCGCCGCCGCCTCACCACCTTCCCGCATCTCTTCCTCACTCTGTCGGACGGAACTCTAACAAGCTGGCGCGCAGTAGCTCCAAGCAGTACGTCTCGCCGTCGGATAACATCATGAGCCCTTGCACCGCCAAGATCAACGCTCTGCGCAACAAGCAGGTCAGCAAGTAAGTCCTTGACCCGGCCATATCTGCGTACTTAGTACTTGATGCGTATGTGATGTCGGGTTGCTGACAGAAGCGCAGAGCGAAACCCCGGTCGCTGTTCGCTCAGGCGAGCGCTAAGAAGCTCAATGGCCAGAGCGCGCTCGGCGAGGCGCCCAAGACTCTTTGAGTACCATTCTCATTTCGACTGTATACTCGCGTTATGACTAAACTTTCCGCTTCCCCCTTTGTCTGGAGGAGCTATGAGTATGGGTTTGGGTATGGGGCGTTGGCACGTGTTTAAAAGACCGGTCCAGGGCGTGATCGGATGGCATGATCCGGGTTGTAATGATATGACGAGAGGGAGGACTTTTCCTTCAATGGGTACTTGTTTGTCTTGTCGAAGAACACTGTTATTTTATTTTGTCCCCTCATGGAGAACTGTTATCTCATCTATGCCTTCCACCCCGTCACAATGTGGATGACGTCCTCATCACACACGGTATGGCCCAGGCCTACCCTCTGCGGTATATGCCGTGCGCTCGCGCCCCATACCAACGCATACTTGAACGTGTCCTTCAGGTTACGGTGGATACGATCGCAGACATCCTCTATGGTGCTGTTGCTGCGCACAATCAACGCCTCGCTGAAGTCAGGGTCCACGCCCTTGCGCTTGGTGTAGATGCGGATCAGCTTGAGCTCCTCCCAGCAGCGATCGACGACGTCCTGGATGCCCAGGTCCATCTCGCAGCTCATCACCACCGTCTGCGGCTCCCGCGCCAGCGAGTCGAGGAAGTCGAGGGAGACGCCGTCGATCTTGTTGTACACATAGAGGCACTTGATGTACTTGCGGTGGTCCTTCATGATGACATCGATGAAGTCGTCGATGGTGGCGTTCTCGTCGCGGACCAGCACCTCGCAGTTGAGGATCTTGTAGTCGCGGAGGACACCGGAGACCATCTTCTCGTTGAGGTACTTGGGAGGTGTCTGGAACGTTATCTTCATTCCGCCGGCCATCTTCTGCTTCAGATAGATATTCCTAACACAGTCAGCTCTTTGTGCCCTGTGGGTTGGGACATGTCACACGTACGGTGGCTCGCGGTTCAGCCGTATTCCGACGGCTTCTAGTTCTGCCTCAAGTAGAGCCCGCTGCTCCGCGCGCTTGGTGGCGTCTAGGACCATGAGAATCATGTCACTCGTCTTGGCCGCCGAGATAACCTGTCGCCCACGGCCCTTGCCCTCAGAGGCCCCCTCGATGATACCCGGCAGATCGAGGAGTTGGATCTCGGCGCCGCCATACTCGAGCACACCGGGGATCGCCGTCAGCGTCGTGAAGGCGTATGAGGCCACCTCCGACCTCGTCTTTGTGACTTTTGACAGGAACGTCGACTTGCCCACCGACGGGAATCCCACGAGTGATATGCGCGCGTCTCCGCTCTTGCTGACGTCGAAACCGGCACCACCGCTGCCGCCGGAGCCCGGGCCAGGCTCTAGCAACTGTGCTCTTAGGCGGGCAAGTTTTCTGAGAGAGGTTAGAGCTGTGGTTCCCCCGAGCGAGGGCGTAGCACACTCACCCTTTTAGCAGACCAAGATGATATTCTTGTTGTTGTTAGTATCGGAGAGTATTTCCTGCCATGGTGGCTAGCACGTACCCGTCGCCTTGTTTTCTAGATGAGAGTTAGCAGAAGCCCATGGCAAAAACACTACCAAGCTGAGAGTATAGATAGGGAGGCTCATGAAGGCTCATGGCCCTGGCCTTTCCCCAGGGTAGGCTGTCCTGGACCCGAGGCCAACAGGCTTTGTGAGCCGAACTTGACAGTCAGGCGTCGCGCTCAAGCCCTACAAGATCGCCGAACAAATCGAAGTCAATACGACTTACTTTGCGTCTTCCTCATCTCATCCTCTATCCTGGTGCCGGAGGTCAGTCGGTGCGAAGAGGCCGATGCGGCGAGGCCCAACCCACTCCTTGATCTTCTCTGTGATGTTCACCATCTTGGCGGCTTCCGGGGCTTCTCCCTTAAGAAATTATGAGTGAAAGGATGGCTGATGCTTCGAAAAAATGGGAGCAGTCGTGGCTCCCTGCAGTCGCTGGAGTTCTTTGTTCGGATTTCAACGTTTGGGCGTGGGGTGAAGCACCTTGCGGTGGCACCTGGGGGGGATGATGGCAGAATCATGTTGGCGGGGCAAAAGGGAGTGGACACGTTATTTCACCGCCTTCCATTTCTGGACATGACGCGAACCATGGGTCAGAAGCCAGAACGCCCAAGATTTCTGATTTTGGGCTGGGTAAACCCGCCGCAATCAAATGACCATCACGCAGGCCGCGAAAAAACCCAGCCATGGCCGACCAAGAAGTTCAAGCCGAGATGCCGCCCGTCGCCGACGAGAGCGGTCAAGAAATGACCGTCGCGACGACAAGCACCGAGGAGGGCGGCCAGGAAATGGCACTCGCGACGACAAACACCGACGTTGCCGCGCCGGCAAAGAAGGTCAAGAAGATCATCCGCAAGAAGCGTCGCCCGGCCCGGGTCCAGATGGACCCCGACGAGGTACCATCGGATCAACCAGCGCAGACCGGCACTGTCTTCAACATTTGGTACAATTTGTGGTCGGGAGGCGATCGCGAGGACAAGGCGCTCTCAAAGTCACATGCGAAAGGCCGCTGCAATATCGCGAGAGATAGCGGGTATACCAGGGGAGACTCGACTGCGGGGAGCTACTTCTGTGTCTATTTTGGTAAGTAGCGCGCGATGAACATGCTTCGAGGGTTGCATCTGACTGACAGCGACAGCTCGTGGGATGTGTACCAAGGGTCAGGACTGCCAACAGCTTCATCGGTTGCCGGGAACGTACGACCTCTTCAACCCCAACGTGGACTGCTTTGGACGCGACAAGTTCTCCGACTATAGGGACGATATGGGCGGTGTGGGTAGCTTCATGCGACAGAACCGGACCATTTATGTTGGTCGGATTCATGTCACGGACGACATCGAAGAGATTGTAGCCAGGCACTTTGCAGAATGGGGACAGATCGAACGCGGTAAGTTGCAAGGCAACTCCCACGCAGTGAAGCTAATACACTAACGCGCGTGTAGTTCGGGTTCTGAACAGTCGAGGAGTCGCCTTCATCACATACACAAATGAAGCAAACGCACAATTCGCCAAGGAAGCCATGGCACACCAGTCATTAGACCACGACGAAGTCCTCAACGTTAGATGGGCGACCCAGGACCCGAATCCCATGGCGCAAGCACGCGAGGCGAGAAAGGTGGAGGAGCAGGCAGCCGAGGCGATCCGGAGAGCGCTCCCTGCCGAGTTCGTGGCCGAGATTGAGGGCAAGGATCCGGAGGCCAGGAAACGGAGGAAGATTGAGAGTAGCTACGGCCTCGAGGGCTACGAGGCTCCGGATCAAGTCCACTTCGCCCGCGGCGCGAATGCTGTCAACCCGGTGGGACGGGAAGGATTCGAGGTGGAATACCAACAACGAGCCATGATTGAAAACGGGCAGGCATCGGAGCCCGCAGAGGCTGTGTCTGAGGAGCAGGACAAGCCTGCACAAGAGTCCCGCGGTATCTTTTCGAGCAACACCCTGGCCGCGCTCAACAAGGCCAAGGTATCGGTGGCCGCGAAACCAAAGGCGGCGGGAGCGGGGCCACTTGTTTCATACGACAGCGACAGCGATGAATAGGCGTTCAAACGGGGTTATGGAGATGGCATTAAACAGCGGAATTTGTATAACAGTAATGATACCATATCGGCGCCAGATTTTTGGCACATAGTAGACCACATGATCCCGCCCTCAGCTATTAAATATCCTCGAGTAGAGAACCTCATGCCTGCCAATCCACAGATCCATCACCGGCACCGTCTGCCCAGCCTCCTCCACCGGTGTATTCCACTCTCTATCTATTACCACGTCGATCATCCGCTGGACTTGCTCCCCCGCGAGGACCTTCTGCGCGTGATACGGCCCGAACACGCTCGCGCGCACCGCAGCTGATACGAGCGCTTTGACGTGGCTTAGCATGAAGACATAGGCCGTCTGTCGTAGACTCAGACCCACGATGGCGCAGATGGCTCCGAACAGTGGCGCTAGGTGCGCGGACACGAGAGGCACGTCCGCGCCAACCCTGCTCTCCTCCCTCAGCTGCGCGGAGTAGTCCCGCAGCACCTGCGCCGTGTCATCAGCACCTGGGGAGATTGGCAGTGCGGAGCGAAACGAGCGCTCCCAGATGCCAAGCAGCGCACGCCCCTGCGCGACACTGGCCCGCCGGCCGACGGTGCAAATGACAGCGGCGTCGAGCTGGTCGTCCAGGTCAGCGATGGAGCTTGGGCAGCGGTGCGCGGCGAGGACGAAGGGCAGCGTCGTGGAGGCGAAGGATGAGAGAGAGGAGGGGAGGAAGGACGAGAAGGAGGATGCGCGCGGCGGGGTGTGCGCGAGGTACGACTCTAGGCCGCTGCTGAAGGCGAAGGCTCCGAGCGGTAGGGCGGAGTCGGAGAGGAGGAGGAGGAAGTGGGTTGGGGAGCCCAGGGGAGCTGGAGATGTGGTGAGCTAGCTTCTTTCTGTTCGTGTTGATGGAGTTTGGGTAGGCGTACTGCTCACAGGCAGTGAGGAGGGTTGCTGCGAGTTTGCCTCGTGTTGATGGCTCAATTGGGCTGATTGGAGGCGGCTCCTTGCATCTTCTAAGCGAGACTCGAGGGCGTTGATCTCATCCTGTATGGACGCTTCTGCGTTGGCGACCGGCTCGCGGGTTGCCATGGGGAGCCACAAGTTAGCAGTTGAGAGAGTTCAATGATGTTGCGACAGACAGCCTGGAAGTGCCCTTGATATGGCGTACACCCACACCCCCACTTCATATCCATCACAATACACTCATCCAACTACTAACACAAAGCACGCCCAAAGTGACGAAATTCTCTTCATAAAACGCCCATTTGCCTATTTATACAAATTAATGTTATTCCTAGACACCACGCTGAAAACCAATACCCAAACCATGACTACGGGTGGACATTCTCTTTGTCGATCCCACTCCGCGCCTGTTCCCTCAGCTTTTCAGCCCGCCTCTGTTCAATCCTCGCCATAGCGGCCGCTCGTCGCTCCGGCGGGAGCTTGCTCTTTGATGTATTACCGATCGCGGTGCTACTGTTGTGCTTGTCGCTCACACCTGGGTTCCCAAGGCGGACAAAGCGGCTGCGAAGCTCATCGTGCTCCGGCTCGGCGTCCTCGGGCTTGTCCGCGTGAGATATCCTCTTCGCAAGGGTAGAGAGGTCATCGACGCCAATGTCCTTCGAAATTGCACCCGCTGGCGTGAGACTTCCATTCTCGATACAGTTTGATATGTCCTTGCCCAGGTAGGCCCTATTTCTCGGCGACCGGGGGACAAACGGTTGCCACTTAGGCCTCTCCAGCTCCGGACGATCCGCAACGGCGCCATACATGGTCTTTGGCTCGCGAGATTGTGCCGGCGCATCGGTGGTGCCGTCACGGTATTTATCCCTGAGGCTGGGGAGGTGTTCGTCCGAGCGTCTGGCCAGGTTGGGTATGTTCCTTTCGTGCAATGGAGCCTTTTCGGGGCTTCTCCTGGCAACTTTGCCATTGAAATCTCGGGTGCGGGTCGCAAGCCTCACGGGGGGCTGTTCCTCTCCTGGGTTGAGTTGATGCCTGTCCTGTTTCGGCTCCAATTCTCCTGCCCTCAACATCTTGACTTCTTTCTTGAGATCGGCGATTTTGGCGTGGGCACGCTCGAGAACCGAGTTGGTATCCTCCTGGCGAGTCTGACTTTCCATCCTGAACGCTTCGAAATCCTTCTTCAACTGCTGAATATCTTCGTCTTTCTTCCTCGACTCTTCCCTGGCCGCCCGCAACTGTGCTCTTAAGTTCCTGGCTGTGCTCAGCTCGGCATCTTGGAGAGTGGCGCCGGCTTCTGCTTTAGCCGCGCGTTTCTCTGCGGCTCTGAGTTGCTCCTTGAGCGAGGAGACTTGCTCGCGAAGGGAGTTGACTTCCCTCACTTGCAACTTGGCTCGGCGGAGCTCTCGTTGGGTTTCCACCAGCGTCTTTTGTGTTCTTGGCGAAGCGGCCGTCTGTTGACGTCGCCGTCGGTTCCTCGAATCGGCTTCGTTCTGCCTCCCTTGGAGGAAGTCCTCGAGCTGGTCCTCAAGCTCCTGGACGCGCTGCCTGTACTGCACAGCAAGCGCGGTCTGCTTTGTGAGTTTGGCTACGAGCTCTGGCGACGCTTCCTCAGAAGTATTCTCGTGTAGGGAAATGATATTAGATGCCTTCTCGGCAATCTTTTGCTCCATCTTGATGACCTTCTGCTGCTCATCCTTGAGCTTCTCGGCAAGCTCGATGGCCTCGGCATCCTTCATCTGAGCGTAGGATTTTGCCAGCTGCTTATACTTGAGCAATTTCTCCATCTCGACCTTGGCGTCCTGGTGATATTTCTCAAACTCCTCCTTCCAGTATCTTCCGGACTGCGAGTGCGGTTCGTTCAAGTCGAGCGTGATGTCGTGATTGCAGTAGTTGTCTTCATCGCCTTCCGCGTCGTCCTCTTCCTCCCATTCGTCGTCTGAGCACACCTTCTTCGACCGAGTTGCTGCGGCCTTGTTGTTCACAGCGGTGATCCTGTTTTGTCGCGCCTTCTCCAGAGCCTCGTTCAACCTTGTTCGCTTGTGCGGGCCACCCTCCTTGGAAGCCAGCGCATCGTTCTGCCTCTTCGCGGTTTCGTCCAATTCGCGGCCGAAGGAGACACGCTTGGCCCGGGTGGTCCCAGTTCCAGGCGTCAACAGAATACCCTGTGGTTTCGAGTTTGGCGTTCGTGAACCTTGGTCTGTTGACGCGCTCGGCTTGAGTTGCCTGGTGCGTGGTTCCTCGCGAGGAGTTCCGAACAAGGCGCTCTTGAATGCTCGGGCGGCGAATACGGGAGCCGGGGTATCGAGAACATCCGCCTGCATTGTGTCATCTGCACCATACGTGTTAGCTTTGCATCTAGAATGGCGATGTGGTGAATGAGTTCGCACCTCCACCTTCGGCCGCGCCTGGCGCGTTGTCGCCGCGTTTCAGCATCCAGCCCAGCATCCTGGCTGCAGTGGGTGAAGCAGAGCAAAGCGGCCCTGGAGCAAGATATGACCAGGGCTATGACGCATTCAAATCGCGAGCGGCGGCCGCGCACAATTATGTTCACGGGTATGGGGTGTTGTTGGTAGTGTGTGAACTGTCGGGTACTGCTACGATAGCAATCAGTACCTTACAGCAGGTACGTTTGTTTACTTTCGGTGGATACCTAAAGGCATTGTTGGATTGGGGGATCCGGGTGGGGCCATTCGTTGTCAGGACTCAAGAAAATGCAACTAGCGGTGGTTTGGCGGGGCCACGCGTGCTGCTGCTGCTTCAGCTGCTTCAGCGACTTCAGTGCTGGCGCCCAGCTGAGCCACTTCACTTGGCCCACTCACTGCCCCCAGTGCCCCTCCATCTCCGGGTCACCGCCTTTCACACCGACCAGAACTCCTGGTAGGTACCCCACTGCCACCTGCCACCTACTATCACCGCCTTCACCTCATCATCACCAACGGAGTCATCTTTTCACCTGGTCATCCTGTCTATCTAGACCTCACCCTTCCCTAACATCCCCGGCCAACCAACACGTACCGTCACAATGAGCTCCACCTAATGAAGCGTCACGGCTTTGGCTGTGACACTTCCTTGGACCTCGCGCAATAATGGCGTGGAATCCATCTGGATCTTGGAAGGAGCCTCTGCACCCTAGCACAAAAGCGAACGACTCGAGCTTCCCTGGGCTGAAACCAGCTGCCAGGGACACTGCCGCCAGGATCGACAACACCGAGGTGCAAGAGAATGAGCTCCTTGCCCTCGAGGCCATCTACGGGGAGGACTTTGTCAACCATACTGGTGGGCAAGGCGCTTGGAAGGTATGCGTTCCCTGCATGTCTGCAATGACCACTCGCCTTTGCTCACGCCTCATGTAGAAAACGGAGCCCACGTTCGATATCCGAATCAGGTCATCCATCGACCATGATTTCTCCGTGACACTCGGCTTTGTTATGAATGCCACGTACCCTAAAACACCTCCAATCATCGCCGTCAAGGACCAGGGCCATCTTCGAGAAGTCACTCAGTTCAAGATTCAGAAATTTGTCGAGACCCAGCCCAAGGTCTTCGCCAAAGATGAGGAGGAAATGATCTACAAGATTGTGGAGGGCGTTCTGGAGATACTCGAAGATGCTGCGCAGACCAAGGCTAACGGCAAGCATCTGCCGTCTCTTGAGGAGGAGCGAGAGCGCCACGAGGCCATGCTCGCCAAGGTTGCCCGGGAACAGAAGGAGAAGGAGGAGCGCGAGAAGGCCGAGCAGAGCAAGGAAGAGGAGCGGGTGATGGCCGCCATGCTCCGGAAGGAACTCGACCGCCAGGAACAGAGCGCCAAGGAGTCCAAGAACGGCCGTCGCGCGAATGGGTCGAAACCACCACGACCTTCCGAGGTCACAGCCGCACACATTGAGAAGCTCGAGTTTGATCAGATCTGCTGCATCACCGATAAGGCTGGGGACACCATTTCCTTCCGAGCTGTTGCAGGCAAATGCGAACCACGCGAGGGACGCGTCTCCGTGGTGTATACTGTACGCCCTGTGCTATCCAATGGCCAGGGAAGCCATACCATGGCGCTAAAGGAGGCGAGCCTGCGTCCGACTGGAAAAGATGTCAAAGATGTCAAGAAGCAGCTGCAAACACTCGAAGCTAAGCTACAAGACCTGAAGCATACCAGGGGACTCATCCATCGTCATCTTGTCGAGGTGTTAGATTTCAAGGTTGAAGGCAGTTCGACGACCAATTCCGGCCGGGCAAATGCATGGAACGTCAGCATTCTTATGCCGCTTGCTGACAGAGGCCCTTTGGAGGAACTCCTGGAGCTTGCCGGACGTCTGGAACTGGGCAAGGTCCGATCCTGGACTCGGGATCTGCTCGACGCTCTCAACTTTCTCCACAACAAAAGCATCTTCCACGGCGATGTACACTCTAGTAACGTTCTGCTCTTCCGAGATGGTACAGGGGAGATTATTCCAAAAATCTCCGACGTCTCCTATCAAAGAGAGCTGCACAACATTTGTGGACAGAAGCGAGGTCTCCCGGGTGTGAACTCCGCCAAGTCCTCTTATTGGCTCCCGCCAGAGATCGCCGGCGCCTCAAAGCCACAGTACTCTTCCAAAACAGACATCTGGGACTTCGGGGTTGTCTTTGTGCAGATGATATTCGGCCTGGATGTTACGCGAAAGTATTCCTCGCCGAAGAACCTGATGGAGTCCGTCACGCTGTCGCAGCCTCTGCAGGAACTTGTCAGCAGATTTTTCAAGGAAGACCGGAACAAGCGCCCCCGTGCCTTCGAGCTTGGGTCGAGTGAGTTCCTGGCCACGGATGCACCCGTCTTCTACGAGGGCTCCTCCACAATACTGTCGAGCACCCCATCGTCTAGCTCGCTTGCAGCGCTTCCCTTCAAGCTGAGACGCGAGTCGATGTCCAAGGGGCCCGCGCCGTCTCGATACGCCGAGGACTTTGTGGAAGAGGGCAGACTCGGCAAAGGCGGCTTCGGAGAGGTGGTCAAGGCGAGGAAGAAGCTTGATGGGCAGATTTACGCCATCAAAAAGATCACTCAACGATCGCAAGCTAGTCTCACGGAGATCCTGAAGGAGGTCAGATTGTTGTCACAGCTGAGCCATCCAGCCGTTGTCCGATACTATAATACCTGGGTTGAGGAGGTCCCAGATGTGGCAGGCAGCGATGCCGACACATCCACCGAAGCTTACACAGAAGACACGAGAGACACCGAGTCCGCAGGAATTGATATTCAGTTCCACACGAGCACAGGGGGTCTCGACTTCATTTCGTCCCAGCCGATCGTGTTTGGATATGATGAGTCTGACGAGGACGAGGAGGACGACTATTCCCAGGAGGACGAAACAAGTTCGGACGTTGATGACGAGGGCACCGATGAGCGTGCCGTGTCACCTGTTAAGGAGAGGAACATGGCCATCCGTCGAGCACGATTTCATCGACCATACCGGACGATTTTGTACATATCCATGGAATACTGCGAGAAGAGGGTGAGTCTTCAATCTCACATACCGTGATCATGCTGACTCTCTCAGACACTCAGAGATCTCATCTCGAGACATTTGCACAAAAACACGCAAGAGATTTGGCGCCTCTTCCGTCAGATCCTGGAAGGGCTCGCACACATTCACAGCCTGAGCATCGTTCACCGCGATCTGAAGCCGGAGAACATATTCATTAGTAGCAGTGCGGACGGTGTGGACAATGTTAAGATTGGCGACTTCGGACTGGCCACCAGTGGACAATTTTCTGTGGATAGAGCCAACGCGATTGTCGATACTGATGAGTTCACCAAGAGCATCGGCACCGCCTCCTATTCCGCACCTGAAGTCAGGTCGGCTGTCAATGGTGTGTACAGCACCAAAGTTGATGTAAGTCCAAACCCCTGATTTGTATAATGCTTTCTAACAAGCCTCAGATGTATTCCCTTGGAATTATCTTCTTTGAAATGTGCTATATGCCCATGGTTGGCATGCAAAAGGCCGATGTTATCGGCCAGCTTCGGCGCCCTAAGCCGGTGCTGCCGTCAGATTTCCATCCGGCTGCCAAGGTACAGACAGAAATCGTGCTCGCGCTCATCAATCACAACCCGAGAGAGAGACCGTCTAGCGCGGACCTCCTTAAGAGCGGGAAGCTGCCGGTACAGATGGAGAGCGAGACTATCCGGAGAACCCTTGCGGGACTGGCTGACCCAAGCTCGCCTTATTACCGCAAGATGCTGTCCACGCTGTTTGCTCGTCCGGTTGAGCCTACTAGGGACTTTGCATGGGACATGAATGCGACACATCCCTCCGCTGCGGAGCTCTTACATCAGGGAATTGTCAAGCAGGGTCTCGTCTCAATCTTTCGCCGTCACGGCGCTCTAGAGGCACCGAGGGGGGTCATCTACCCTCGATCGGCCCATTATGGAGACAACGTGGTCCAGTTACTCGACCAAAACGGCACGGTCCTCCAGCTCCCGTACGACTTGACAATGGGGCACGCCCGTATGATGGCAAAATCGACTGACAATCCGCCTGTGCAACGGACATTCACATTTGGAAACGTCTTTCGAGACAAACAAGACACTGGGCAACCTCAGATGTTTGGCGAGGTCGACTTTGACATTGTCACCGTTGACACTCTCGATTTGGCGTTAAAGGAGGCTGAGGTGTTGAAGGTCCTTGACGAGATTATTCTCACATTTCCTTCACTCACCACGGCTCAGATGTGCTTCCATGTCGGGCACTCGGATCTCCTGCAGCTCATATTCGAGTACTGTGGTGTAGAGCCTGCGTGCAGGAGGGGAGCCGCCGACGTCCTGAGTCGGCTCAATATCCACGGCTACACATGGCAGAAGATTAGGACCGAACTGCGATCGCCAGCCGTGGGCATATCGGCCACCAGTGTCGACGAACTCCAACGTTTCGACTTTAGGGGTAAGTCATGCGGTGCATCTTATCCACTCTCCAACTAACAGCTTCAGAAACCCCTTCCAAGATCCTATCAAGACTCAAGACTGTTTTTGAGGGGAGCGACATGTACCAGCGCGCAGCACCGACTATTGCTCATCTTAAGGAAGTGGCAGAGTACAGCAAACGACTTGGCGTCAGCACGAAGCTCTACATAAACCCCCTGAACAGCCTCAAGGAGAACTTCTACGTGGGCGGTATCCTCTTCTCTTGCCTTTATGATAAGAAGATGAAGGATGTCTTTGCCGCTGGAGGTAGATACGACCACCTCATCAAGGAGCAGCGGCCCAAGATTGGAGGGCAAGTCCACGAGAGACATGCCGTAGGGTTCAGCTTAGCATGGGAGCGCCTGGCAAGAATACCAAAGAACGCTGGCAAATCGTTCCTTAAGAAGGGCGAGGAGGAGATTGGGCGATTCTTTTCGACCAAACGGGTACGTCGGGTTCGCCAAGGTAGTTTGCGGCGGTTAGCTGACAGCTTTTAGTGCGACGTCCTCATTGCGAGCTTTGATGCCGCCATTCTGCGGACCACTGGTATCGAAGTCTTGCAGACGCTCTGGGCACTCGACATCAGCGCCGAGCTTGCAAGGGACGCGAGGTCCCCAGAAGACCTAATGACCAAGCACCGAGACGAGTCGTACTCATGGATCATAATCATCAAGCAGGACTCGATGCTGAAAATCAAGAGCGTCGGGCGAAAAGATGTACCCGATGCGGATATACCGATGCCACAACTACTGTCCTGGATACGGGCGGAGATGCGCGAACGGGATTCAAAGTCGGTGATGAAGCTGAGGGCCAGCAACGCCCAACTCGACACCACGACCATCGGCGACACCAAGCACGAACAGGACGTCAAGATCCTCGTTAGCCTGACCCGGAGCAAGAAGTTCAACCGCCGAACAGTGGTGGAGCAAGCCCAGGTCCAGGCCGCCAGCCTGATGGAGTCGTACCTGGACGGACCCATTTTGGCGGTCGAGACGACGAGCGACCAGGTCATGGAGGCGATACAGGAGACGAAGCTCTCAGAGCCGGACAGCTGGCGCAGGGTGGAGCACGCGGTGACGACTTCGGAGAAGAAGTACGTACGCGATATCCACGACCAGCTCGACACGTGGCGGCACCGGTTCAACAACAAGGGCGGGTCGAGACATTCTTTCCTGTATAACTTTAGGACGGGGTATTGTCTGCATTATGATCTGGCGGCGTGAGCTGGGACTGGTGTTTATCTTTGGGAGTATACATCACATGAAGGGTACGAGGTATTTACCAGGCATAAAGGAAAGTAAGCCGCCACGCTTCTGACGTTTGGGAGCATCTCGTCAACTTTAAGCGATTCGTGATAAGCCTACCGAATCTAAGTGTCCGAGCAGAACAAACTTTTTTGACTACCTAGGTTTATATCAATGTTCAGTACACACGGAAACCCAAGTGTGCCCAAGTCTGCGTCGATACAGCTAAGCAGGTAGGGTTTCGCCAAAAAGAGAGAAGTAAGGATAGGGCTAAGAAGGTAGGTAGCAAATTCATTGATGCTAGCGATAATAATTACTTGTAAGCTAGGTTCTTCGCGATAAGATTCAGCTTAAGTCCTGCGTCTTGAATGACGCGTTCGGGCTGCTTCGCTCCTTCCTTTCCAACTAGGTTTGCAGCGATGACCACAGGAACAAGCCCAGGTGAGGTCCCGCAAACCACAAAATAGGTCAAATACACTACCTATGTGGAATGAAAATGGCTTGTATTGTCCATCTCCGTGGAAGCCATTCCAACTTGGACACTTTAGGAGGTGGTTCGGGATTCCGGTTCTCCTATAGGGTAGGTGTTGGTCGAGGACAGTGGCGAGACACAAAATTCTCCTTGTCAATGGATGTTATTAGGTACATAATCAGCCAGTATATTTTTAGGTTGAGCACTCTCCCTTCCCACTAGTCCCACTAGTAGCAATACTACCTCGGAATCGCGGGTATATTTCTGTCTTCTGGCTGTCGTGACCGCGCTCTGTGACATGGTGGCGTAGGGTCCCGGACTTTTTTTTTCCAAAGTGTTTCAATATCGGAGCACACGGGAGTACCGAGTACGTGGGGAAGATTCGAGTCAGATGGAATGAATGAATCGCGGGTCAAGTTGGCCTCCGTCACTTGACCGTGAGATGGCTCTGGTGGATTTGCGGTTCAGGTCAGGCACACCCGCATTGTGCCGGCGGATGTGCAGGTGACGTGATCTGGCGGCCTGGTGAGACCGTGAGAGTGAGATGCTTACAGAGCGTTCCTGGGGGATCCGTGCGGCGTCTCAGCGTGTCATTATCCTTGGCGGCTATGGCTGGGATTACCTAGTAATGATTAGTCGGCCGAGAGTTTCCTGCCTTCGCGCCACCAACTCTACATCACTTACCTGTCCCTTCCAGGTTAGTAATAGCGTTCCCTAAAGTACCTACCTACATAGGTAAATAGAACGTAATAGCCCTTTTGCTAAATTCTTCTGGAACACGGACAGGAAAGCCAAGTAGGATATATAAGTCACACAAGCCGAGTACCAATATCAAACCTGCATTCACTTCACTGCACCGCACCAAGTCAACTTCAACTTGGAACACTGCGTGAACCGGAATTGGGGTTAGCGCCCGTTGACGCCCCCACTCCGCCCCGGCCTGACGTCTTCCGCCTGCCCTGCCCCTCGGGCGTGCCGACCCAGCCAGTCCTCCGAGACCGCCTTTCTTCTGTCTCTGGTCGCTCGCTCTCCCTCCGACAATCCTCCTCCTCGCAACACCCTCCCACGGACGGAAACGCTCCACGAGTGGCAAAAAGTCATCTCTCAGTCGAATGCCCACGACGCCAATCTATCCCAGCCCATAAACCCCCTCCGCCAAATCCTCTGCGGAATCACCACCCTGCCCCCAACCATGGCGTTGAAGCGACTGGCACAGGAGCTGGAACCGCTGGAGCGGGAGAAGTGGGTTGCCATACAGGTAGGAGGCATGTCTTTGGGCAGGCGGGGTGAGTACTGACTTGCCTATCTTAGGCTGACGAGACGAACATGCTTCGTTGGAAGTTGGGGCTCTGGGTCGTCAACCCGGAGAGCGTGTGGCACGGAGCCTACCTTACGGTCCGTCGATGAGGCATCCCTTCTACGGGAGTGTACACAGGCTGACAAAGGGACTACAGGCCGAGATGAAATTTCCCAACGACTACCCTTACCAACCTCCGACGTTCCGCTTCCTGACCAGGAACATCTACCACCCCAACATCTACCCCAACGGCGACCTCTGCATCTCGATACTTCACAAGCCCGGCGACGACGCACAGTCCGGCGAACTTGCGAGCGAGAGGTGGAACGTCCTCCACGGGGTCGAGTCGGTACTCCGATCTGTGCTCCTACTCCTCGACAACCCGGAGATCAACTCGCCAGCCAACGTCGACGCGGGTGTCCTCTACCGCGACAAGCGTGCCGAGTACAACAACCGGGCGAAGGAGATCGTCGAGAAGTCCCAGAAGGATATCCCCGCCGGTGCGAGAATGCCTACACCCGAGGAACTCATGCCCCCGCCCGTAAAGACCGTCGAGGACGACGCCGACTTCTGGAATATGACGGACGACGAGGCCGATTTCGGGGGCAGCGACAGCGATATGGATGACTTTGAGGAAGAAGACGAAGACGAGGACGAGGATGACGACGACAAGCGCTACGACAACGATGCCTGAAGAAGGACTATATGGTCTCATACCCCCGTAGCGGAACTTGTAATACATGGGACCTAGGGAGGCGTTCTGAGGTTAGTGCTTGGGGCAAAGGGGGGGGGGGGGGGGGTGGTTTCATCTACGCGAGGCGGAGGTGCTTCCGAAATGTTGGGAACAATTAGCAGTTTGGGCATCCGGGCATACGATTTTTATCTATTATTTCTTTTTTACAGCATACAGGTAGACTTAAGATCCCTCGGGCAGGGATCTTGGGGGAAGTTAGGCGCAACCGTTCATGAATATACCAATTCCACTACTACAGGAGTATTGAGCCTGGCTGTCTCGTAAGTGCTACGGGCTTTGACATACCTGTAATACTTAGCTCGGCTTAATTAGTACGTTGCAAATACCCAGTCAAGCCTGCTGATCAAGTGCCTGCTTCGCCTCGGATACATGCGTTTGCGCAACCCCTCACGTGTCGTCGAGGGTGGTCATGATGGCCGGCGCTTATCTTATCGCATTGGACTACAGGTACCACCAGGTTCTCCGTACGGTCTGTACCTACCTCACGATCTATCGGATTTGGCGCTAACCGCGGGGTCTGATTAGTCACTTGGCGCCTCTGCGCTGTGGCGCTCTAAGCCTCTAATAGCAGCGACCAACAAACCGTCCCTCGTACACTGTACTGTCCAGAGGCAGGCGCCGGACCCACGACGTCCGTCATCGAGGCGGCCAACTTGAGCTTTGACAATCACTCCACAAACATTTTTCCGACCGACTGTGCGCGACCAGCTGGAGCTCTCTCCTGTTTAGCCATCTCTTTCGGTTCTATTGCGCCCTTTTGCGTGACTACCCATCTTCATTTCGAGCCGATCCTCCGACTGCCCAGTCCGTTCCAGTTCGAGCTTGGAGCTTCCTGCTTCGAGCTTCGAGCTCGACGGTTGGGGGAACGCGAGACGACCGAACCGGGAAGCACCCATTCTATGCTCGAGGGCGACTAGACGAGAGTATTCTCAACTCTGGGGCTGCAGAGGTAGCATCATGGCGGAACCAAGCGAGGACGACGTCATCCAGATCATAGAGATTACTGGACTGGATCTCAATGAAGACCGCGACTTGGCCATACAAGCTCTGAAGGTATACTCGTCTTTGGTCAGGTCTCGAATTTGCGTGCGGGGGTACTGACCCTTATCGACAGAGCAACAATGGATCACTCGCGGACGTTATCAACGAATACTTTAACGACGCCGACGGGGTACAGGCCAAACTACGTTGTGCCCAAGCATCACGTCGCTAACGACGGCAGTTTCGGAGAAAATATTCCATGCAATGGGACGAGACCATGTTCAGCTCCGAGAAGGACGACTCCTATCCTGACTCTGCGAACTGTATGCTTACGTCCTTGCCGTATTAGCCAACGCTGACAAGCGGATGAACAGCCTTCTTTGTTGAAGCAGCCGAGAATATCCATAATGAGGTGACCTACGGGGTGGAACAGCGGCCGAACGACCGAGTAGGCGCGCCATCGAGGCCCCCGTCAAGAACCACAGACCGGTCGCCTATGGGAAGGGCCGCGCAATGGACGGCTTCCAATCCGGGCGGTATTGTGGCCCTTTCCACGTGCTTTCCAGGTGGCGCTAACGTTTGATAGCTGTTCCAAGGTCGCACGCTCAGGAGGAAGAAGAGATGCAGAGAGCTCTTCGTGCGTCAGCTCAGGAAGCTGGTGTCGAGATGCCCGAACAAGAGGCGGGCGTCACAGAACTACCGACGGCCGCCCCTTACTTTGGACCGGCCAACCGTGACACTTACGACGTGGCCCAGTGGGCTATGGTACACTCGTCCGAGGCAGAGAGGGTGCCCTCGGAGCCGAACCCGCCACCTTCGGCAAGGAAAAGGCAACCTGGAGCACCAGCGTTCCTCGTGCAAGGGCCTAGCGACTTCGGGCCTCATGGTCTGGGCGCTTTCTTGACGGTCCTGCACGCGATACCACTAGCACGCAACTTGATGCTTCAATCTGGGGTGTCCGTTGCATCATATGGCCACAACTCCCAGTGGTGGAAAGGCCAACAGATTATTGCACCCAGCGTCTTGGCACATATGAGCACGACGGACGCAGGGACGCCACTGAAACCCGAGGAGCCGAATTTCGAAGAGGAGCTCCACCGACTCATGGCCTTTCTGGACTCGACCGAGAGGAGCTTCGGTACCGTCAGCGTGCTTGCATGTACCATCGGCGTTCTTTCACACGCTACACCCGTTTTTTCGTCCGAGATCGAGAGGAACTTTCTCCAGCAGATCGATACCCGGAAGAAGTCTGAGAGCAATCCATTCTACAGCATTCTTGATATTGTTAGTGTACAGAGCGGGGAGCACAGAGAGCACCACAGGATTTGTGTCCTGGAGGCACCAGTCTTCCCATATGAATTTCTCGCCGTCCGCACACTGTACGAGCTGCTTGACCACATAATATGGGGTGAAATGGTTGACGGCATCAAATCCCCCGAGGAGGCAGCCATGGCCGTATTTCGGGATGTCGGGGATATTTTGACCATCAAGACAACGCGTGAAGGGCTCGTCGATCCTTTCGAAATACCCGAGGAATTCTACCCCGAGAGGTGGCTTGCCAGTCGCAAGGACGAGGCCGTTCGTATACAGATGGCCTTGAAAGAGTCGCAAAGGTTACTCGCGAACCTGAACAATGCGCAAAAGGAACTCAACGCCTTCTACGATTTCGGGACTCGGCGGACATACGACAAGAGAGAGTTGTTCGAGCGGGCACGTGGCCGCTTCGACCATTTCCGCAAATACCTCGAAAGCCGCGGACGGTTTCGCACGGTGGAAAACTCAGGGTTCGACCTGGACAAGCACCCCGACTATCATGGAGCTCCACTGGAGATGACTCCGGAGGAGGAGATACTCCTGAAGAAGCTCCATGAGGCCAGTGACCATGCTGCGCTCCTGCTTGAACATGACCGGAACAGGTTGGAAGGTAAGTATGCAGCGCCATAAATTCGTCCGGAGTACGCTGACAGCCGCTCTAGAACTTCAAGCAGAGGCAGAGCAGGTCAAGGCCAAGCAGCGTTTCCTCGGTAGACTCCTCACAAAGCCCGACAAACCAGGCCGGCCCAATCCCATGACATGCAAGAAATATTTACTTCAGGGCATAGTGATCTCTCCGGACGTGGCATATGTCTGCAAGCGCTCCAAGGCGGAACTGATCGAGGTGGATGACGAACCGAAGACAGCGGACCAGTGGTGGCGACTGGCCTACACCCGCGAAAATGAGGCCGAGCCGGTCAAGGCAGAGGTAGGCTTCCGTACTGAAATTGCAACAAGCCTTACTGACGCATATTATAGCCACTGGATTTCAGCCAGATTCAAGAACGCGCGTGGCAAGATACCAGGACACCTCTTTTGATCTATGCCTCGGAACAGGCAGTCTATGCCGATCCCGTTCCGCTGTCGACGTCCCTGGAGCGGTTTATTAAGGCAGACAATAAGGCATTCCAACAGGAACTACGCCAGGAACAGACTGGATCGAGCTATGAGCAGGGCCCAGAGGTCACTACGCCGCCGTCAAAACGAAAGCATCGTGAGGATAGTATGGACTCCATGGCCACCAATCGAGTGTCTGCCGGGAGTCAAGGGGACAGGACCGACTTGGAGCTGTCCGTGGAGGACGGCAATAACGAAGGACCGGAATTCGTACGCTCGCCGAAACGCACGTATGGTGAATCGTCAAGCGACGATATGAATCCGGTTGTCTCTGATGAAGTGCCGCCTGTTCCTCAGCGTCGCCCTGTATCGACCGAGAACACTTCAAGCAGCCCGACACCAACCACCCTGGCACAGGGCGACGGCGAAAGCCGGACCTCACGAGAGACGCAACAGACGACGCCAGCCGAGTCCACGGGAGAATCGGTGATCGAGGAAACCAAGGGGCCTGAGATGCAGGAGCGCTTTCAGATGCCTACTCTCAGTCGTTTTCACACAAGCGAGAACCCCGATACGAATCCAAGCAAACAGGGGGACATGGATATGGCCGATGGGCCATGAGCGATGGACCATGTCAACTGATGGCGCCCCATGCTTCCTTGGGCCGTTGGGCGTTGGGCGTAAGCAGCGATGAGAATCATTGGGTATCCCGTCGACAAGTAGCGAATGGATGACACGGAAATACGGCAAAGCGAGGTAGCTACTTGATTCAATTGTCCGGGCACGGCACACAGCCTCACTGTGACCCTTTGGCGATTTATGACCAGGCAGCGTTAATCACGAGGCTCAGGCCTTGCTCTCACCGAAGCCGGCGATCAAAGTCCAGCCCTGTTGGGTCGCCCTGGCCCGGTAGAAGGTTCTAGAAGCTTCCGTGCGAGGAGGGCGTTGAATGTTGACCTCGGACCCAGGCTAAGAGACCGGCGGCGCTGCTACCTGAGATTGGAACCATTATCGTCCGATCCAATGTCTAGCGCGACGCATCTCGAATTGTTTTGACTCTGTCTATATCTCGAAGGAACTCTTGGTCGATGCTTTGCAGACATTGACAAGCAACCCCCGCCCGCTAGCTACTACCTGTGGTCTGCAGCCCGACGAATGATGCAAGGACAACGAACCATAGGGTATGGAAGACGCACATTCAGTAGAATAAATACCGGAATAATTATAATAGTGTGTGCTGTTGACTGGGAGCGTCCCCCTTGGAATCAATATCGGACGATTATACTGAGCTCAGCGCACTTGGCCCTGAAAGCTGGCGGACATCTTCCGGGGCCGGCCGAATACAATCATACGTCACTGGGCCGAATCTTCCACAAGGTCCCATGCCCCACATCCGCCCGACTTGGTCGAGAAGGGGGGACAAGAGCTCGAATCTCGAGGCTGTGGTCCTACTAGTAGTACCTACTTGACATCACTTCTCCCACCTTCCATCTCCCCTTTTGCTTGTTTCCGACATACCACGCACACGCACATTTGTACCTCGCCCTTCTCACAATCACTTTCCAGCATCACACCTTTCATTCCGCCATCAACATCCTCACTGGCCAACACGACCGAGTCATTGATCGAAGTGACGTCGATTACTTCGTACCATGGTCCACGAGACTAAGCTCTACGACGCCTTGGGTGTCAAGCCCGATGCATCGCAAGAGGATATCAAGAAGGGCTACAGGTAAGCCCGCGAATGAAACAAACCCTCCCCCCCCCCCCCCCCNCCCCCCCCCGCTGCCATACAAGTTGGGACCGTCGGCAAGGTCTCCATTGACCACGACAGTTGCCACAGCTTCCTGCTTGTCTCATATCAGCTGAGTTTGATCGCAAAAGCTGACCACGTACACTCAATAGGAAAGCAGCCCTGAAGCACCACCCCGACAAAAACAAGGATAATCCCAGTGCCGCCGAGAAATTCAAAGAGTGCTCCCAAGCCTACGAAATCCTATCCGACCCCGAGAAGCGCAAGATCTACGACCAGTATGGCCTGGAGTTCCTCCTCCGCGGCGGGCCTCCCCCGCCAGAGCCCGGACAGAACCCCTACGCCGGCGCGGGCGGCATGCCGAACTTTGGCGGCGCCGACTTTGGTGGCTTTCCAGGTTTTGGCGGCGTGCCTGGTGGCGGCGGCGGCACGCGGACATTCCACTTTAGCACCGGCGGCGGCGGCGGTGGCGGCCCCGGTGGATTTAGCTTTACGAACCCAGAGGATATCTTCGCCGAGTTCATGCGCAGTGCCGGGACTGGCCGCGGCGGGGCCGGCATGGGCGCCGCCGACGACGACTTTGACATGTTTGGAGGAATGGGCGGAGGACGTGGCGGGCCTCGGATGAAGGCCAGCGGTCCCGACTTCCGGAGACAGGCACCGACGACTGAGGTCATGTCGGTGGACAAGCCGCTGCCGGTGGCACTGGAGGATCTCTTCCGCGGTGTCACCAAGAAGATGAAGATCAAGGCCAAGAGATTCGACAATACGGGCAAGCAAATCACCAAAGATCAGATCCTTGAGGTGCCCATCAAGGCTGGACTGAAGAAGGGGTCCAAGATCAAGTTTAAGGGTGTCGGCGACCAGGTAGAGGGCGGCAGGCAGGATCTGCACTTTATCATCGAAGAGGTGAGCATTTTCTGTCCGGTTTTTTTTTTTCGCTCTCGGAAGTTTGTCGAGTTGCTAACGATGGACGTCGCAGAAACCACACCCACTGTTTACGCGAGAGGATAACGACCTGATTTACACCGTCACACTCGAACTCAAGGAGGCTCTGACAGGTTGGCAGCGGACCGTCCAGACTATCGACGGCAAGCAGATCAGCCTAGACAAGGCCGGCCCGACGCAGCCTGGCAGCGAGGAGCGCTTCCCGGGCCTGGGAATGCCAATCTCGAAGAAGGAAGGCCAGCGCGGCGACATGGTGATCCGGTACAAGGTCAACTTCCCGACGAGTCTGACGGCTGCGCAGAAGCAGAAACTGCGGGAGATTCTGTAAGAAGGGGGGGGTCGAACGCTTGGTGGGCGGGACCCGCGGGTTGGAATGCGTGCTGAGGCATGCTGCATGAGTATAACCGGAAGTTCCGTGTCGGCACGGGAGGTGCGACGCGTCAATGTTGATATTTGCGTCATGAATATACGGGAGTCACGGCGTTGGGAAAATTCGGCTTCCATGAGTGGATGGATGACTAGGAGATGAGAGAATCGGCAGCAAGCGGCTTGTCGGGACTGTGTTATAGTAATTTGATACTTCGTCGGAGTCGAGGACCGAGTATAATATACCATTTGCCCTTTTGTTTCGGATGACCTTGTGTACAGTCGGGCCGTCTCGGTTGACATGCACAGAATAAGGCGTGCAATGCCTCGTTCGGGGATGTCCCGAGCACAGCCATTGTTCCACCGCTGATACCTTGGGTAGTATTAGACTGTGGGACGTGTACCTTATAGTGAAATTACTTAAACAGCGCACCATACCTTACACGACTGAATTGATCTAGACTCTACGTGTAGTCCGTACACCTGGCAACATTGCACAGATAGTACTTAAACAATCTTACGCCGGGCCCCTGCCTGCAGCGGTTTGTCGGGAGGAACCGTGCAGGACGAGGCGGGAATTGATGACGACAATGCCTCGCGGGCGGGGCAATGACATGGATGGGGGAGGGGCAATCCAAGGCGGGCCAGTTGAGGAGGGGAAGTGACATATTTACATGGACGCCGCAGACCCTTCTGATCGCACGCTAGGTGCACCCATTTTAATGTCCACGCTGTGTAGCAATAAATATGAGGCGCATTGCGCGCTCTCCCTGCCTTGCATTCCAGGTTCATTAACACATGCTTCAAGGGCAATACAGGCTCCGCTGGAGATGTACGAGTACTGAGCCGTTTCGCCGTGTACGTAAGTATGGGATGTGCTGCAAGGCCTTGAGGTATTTTCTCAGCCATTGCATCAAGTGCATGAGGCTGGGCTTTTGATTTCGGTTGGTCGCGTCCGTCGATTCAGACCTGAGTCGTGACGACTCATGTCCCACAGCCCAGTGCTCCTTCCTCCGTGCCATTGACTTTCACTTCCATTGTGCCTGCCGCGTTCTTTCCTGTTACTGCCACGGTGCCACCTGCACTAGACCCACTTGGCCCCGGGTCGTTACATCTTCTCCTCTTTTTATTTTCTGTAAGTCACTACTAGTACCCGTACCTACACCTTCACCTCTGCACCTCACCCACATCACCCACCCTCTCTCCACCTTTCAACATCGCGACAGCTCACTCCTTCCTGCTTCCCACTACCACCACTCTTCCTCAGTCGGGGTCTCATCCTTTATTAGAACGCAGCCTCTAGACCTTTCAGTTCCTGCAGTAGAAAAGAAAACCGCCAAGATGCCTCAGGTGAGCTCGATGCCCCCTCCAACTTGCTGTGACAATGCACATCTGACCTGTTGATCCCCCCCGGCAGATCACCACTCTCCTCTTCGACTGTGACAACACGCTTGTCCTCTCGGAGGAGCTCGCCTTCGAGGCCTGCGCGGATCTCATCAACAAGATCTGCGAGGACCGCAAACTCGATGTCCGCTTCACGGGCTCGACCCTCATCAAGGAGTTCGTCGGCCAGAACTTCCGCGGCATGCTCACCTCCCTGCAGGAGCGCTACGGCATCGAGATCATCCCCACCGACCTCGAGTCCTACGTCCGCCAGGAGGAGGACGCCGTCATCGCAAAGCTCCAGGCCTCCCTCCGCCCCTGCGAGGGCGTCGACGAGCAGCTCGAGAAGCTGAGCGCCGGCGGCAAGTACCTCCTCTCCGTCGTCTCCTCGTCGGCGCTCCGCCGCGTGCGCGCCTCGATCGAGAAGGTCGGCCAGGACAAGTACTTCCAGGGCGACGTCGTCTTCTCCGCCGCCTCCAGCCTGCCCAAGCCCACCAGCAAGCCCGACCCGGCCGTCTACAATTTCGCGCTCGAGAGGCTCGGCAAGAAGGCCGAGGAGGCTGTCGCCATCGAGGACAGCAAGAGCGGCACCCTGAGTGGTGTCCGCGCGGGTATCAAGGTCATTGGCTACGTGGGCCCCTACGAGCCTGAGAAGAAGGACGAGATGATCAAGGTGCTCAAGGATGCGGGCGCTGCCATCATCATGAACCACTGGTCCGAGTTCCCGGATATCCTGGCCAAGATTGAGGCCGGCGAGGTCTAAAGCGGCAGTAGCTAGGCGGACGAGGCGCGAACGGGTAACGTTGGGAATACAAGTTCCAGAAGTTGTGGAATGCATAGCACATATACAACGCAATGAGAGCCATTTTTCATTTCCGCCAGTCCATTAAAAAGCTATTCACGCTCTGCAATGTGTTCCTGCTGGGGTTCCCGCCCGGATAGGCTGTCATGATCGTTCCTAGCCTAATCTTGACAAGCGGTTTGGTATATGAACGCGTCTCATCCGGAATGCGAAAGTTGCCTTCATCGTCAAACAGGTAGCACGACAGCGCCAGCGCAGTGCCGACAGACAGATCCCTGCCGGACTCACATGCAATCACAATATGTCCCCCAGAAGCTCCCGAGGAGGCCAGGTACTTGGTTGCGAATGCGCAGATGTCGGGGAGGGCGATGCGGAGGTTGCGGCTAGCTGCTTTGGACTTGCCGAGACCGACTTTCATGTGTCTCGGTGACTCTACCCATGCATCCTTGGGTGTGACGTCGGGCGTGAGTGCGATGCAGCAACCCTCGCCGGCGGTTGATGGACTCAGGGGTAAAGGGCAGACGGATATATGTGGGGTGAGACGTGTCACATTCTCAGCCTGGGTCCTGGATGACTTCTCCTGCGCCACGAGTGTGGTTATCAGCTCGGGCAGATCTTCCTCCGGTGCCTGAAGTAGTTCCGCGGCGTTGTTCCAGAAGACATCGGGTGTCAGTCCGTGCGCCCAGTTCTCGGTGTCGTCGGCCGCGCCCTGAATGTAGCCTCCCTCGTCCGCCTCGCAACCTGCTACGACACGTCTACTGGCCGTGCAGCAGATAACAGGGCGATAGTCCTCGAACACGTCTCCCTTCCCCCTGTCGTCGAGGGCGCTGTCCTGTGTTACCCAGAAGGGGCGCAGGGGCTTGGTGAGGGTGGTGGGGAGGGCGAGGTTGAGCTCGCGGAGGGAGGCGAGGAAGGTCGGGATGAGGGCGGCGATCTGGGCGTGGGTGGAGGGGGAGTAGGAGGGTGGGAGGAAGAGGTGGGAGGAGAGCGGGTTGGAGGGGAGGAGGGCGAGGTTCATGACGGTGCACCAGATGGGGATGGTGGCGGAGAGGGCGTCGGGCATGCCTGGGAGGGGGGTTGGTGAGTCCTACTAGGTCGTGGGATCGGGACGGGGTGTAGACGTACGTTTACCGCGACGGGTAGAGTCCACGATGATGACGCTGCGCAGCATGTTAGCCCCCCCCCCACCGTTCAAAAGGGACCAGAGAAGGGAGAATGGGGGCAGAGATTACCCATCATTCTTCTCTATGATATCCACGAGGTGGAGATTTAGCCTCCTAGTACTGAACTTCCACGCCCGCTCATGACCGTCCGTACTCTTGAAGTACGCGCTGCCGGCCTTGTCCGCCGGCGCGATATACCAGCTCCCGCAGCGCTCGTTGGCGACAAGAGGGCGTCCGCCGTAGGCCTCGGCGGCGGCGAGGACGAAGCGCGCGTCGGCACGGATGGAGGCGAGGCGGTTGTGGATGGTGAGGTTGGTGCGGCGGAGGGAGGTGAGGACGTTAGAGAGCGAGGGGTTCTGGTCCTGCGGGAAGATGATGTCTTTGTACTGGGGTTTGGGCATTTCTCTCGTTGGAAAATTGGGGTTGTTTTGACCCCAGTTCAGGAATTACAGTACAAAGAGTTTATCGTGGTGCCTCGTGGTACCGGCGTCCTCTTTGTGAAAAGGTGAGGGTTGAATTTGACGATGAGGGAGAACCCCAGTTAAGTTTGGTGGGTCGGCGTCTTCCAAATCTCGACGAACTGAAACTTCTACATATCACGAACAGTTATAACCTATATCGCCACCGTTCATATCTAAAGATCGAACTACAACAATTTCCCCCCTCAGTGAATAAATCAGGAAATCTGAATTAATATCTTGTGCAGATCGTCTCCATTAAGGTCAGATTACACCAGCTTCCACTCGCCGCCCTCTATGGCAATGCCCACCTCACGCCCTTCGTCTATACTCCTCCGGCCAGCTTCGAGAATTGCCGTCGTGGCAAGCGTGTTCTTGAGCGTAGGCAAACCCTTGGCGTTGAGGTCATCGAGGGTGGCGGTCCCCTCGTTGATGGCGCGGCACCCGTCGATGAATTTCTCGATGGACACGTACCCGTAGCCGGTCTGACCCTGGAAGTTGCCGTCCTCGTCGGGGGCGTAGCGCATGTAGAAGGGGTTGATCCACTGCAGCTGTCCGACGTTGTCGTCGGCGACGTCGTAGCCGCGGTGGGCCTGGTCGACGCGGATCTCGCCGTCGGCGGCCAGGTAGTGGAAGTACTGGTTGGTGTGGACGCCGGCGCGCTGGGGGGCCGTCCACGAGGCCGTGTAGACGGCGATGGCGCGCTTGGCGGGGGCATCCTTCTTGGCCCAGGTGACGAGCAGGGAGATGGTGTCCTCTGTCTCCTCGGAGCATCCCAGGTCGACGGCGACGCCCTTGGACGACGTTGCCGAGACCTTGACGGGGACGTACCCGCGGTCCTGGACCATGGAGTCGCAGATGTCGACGTGGTGGCTGTTGAGGTAGTAGGAGATGTCGGACTCCCTGCCGGCCCAGGACTTGAAGGTCTCGAGCTGGTACTTGGGCTGGGACATGTACGAGTAGAAGTAGTTGAAGTCGCCGAGCTTCTGGGCGCGGAAGCGGGCGTCGGAGTAGGCTGGGTCGAAGCGTTTGTGGTGCTCGACGAAGACGTAGACGCCCTTCTCGCGGGCTCGGCGGATGAGGTCCTGGTGATGGTCGAGCTGCTTGACGGCGGGCTTGGTGAGGAGGACGTGAATCCCGCGCTCGACGGCGTAGAGGGCGATGGGGTAGTGGCTGGGGTCCGGGGTGAAGACGGTGATGGCGTCGCCGGGCTTGAGCTTTTCGATGGCGGCCTTGTAGGCGTCTGGGTCTTTGGTGCTGTTGTCCGGGAAGGACTCAAAGGAGGTGTCGAGGCCGTTGTAGGCCTGGGTGATGTTCTTGTGGAGGTGTTCGCCTAATGGGGCAAAGGACGGAGCGGCTTGGTTAGCATGCTGGAGGGAGCTTGAGGCGGAGGGAGAAGAGAAAAGGGGGGNGGGGGGGGGGGGGGGGTTTCGTACGGATTGCAGGGAACTTTGTGCCGTTGACGCCGACCATGCCCAGATTGCTGACCTTGCCGCGCCGGCGCAGGTCGAAGAGAGTGAGACCGACGACGCCGACCTTCTTGTCGGAGGCGGAGGCACCACCCCCGACGAAGCCGGTGGTGTACTCGCCAGTACCGACCTAGCCACGATTAGACAGTGCGTCTAGTAAGATTGATCGCTGGGGAGGTCTTGCCATCAACACGCTCGGCGTAGACATTGTGAAGTTGGGAAACTGAGGCCGTTCTTGTTTCCCGAATCTGGTGATGTAGTAGGACGACGAGGAGGGGTATCAGATGGAGATGAGACTGGCGTCCAAGTCGGAGTAGGGTGGGCGTCCCCGGACACGGATGACTTTATCAAAGAATTGAGTACCTATTAAACCTTACGGATATGAACTGTGACTTCTGGACGGAATAATCAACGTCACACAATCCGGCTACCGATTTAGGAGGTGTTGAACTTGATGATGATGTACCCGGGACTATAGTACTACAGGTAGTAGCTTGGACGGAGAATTTGGGGAGTTGGCGGGGTACATTTGCATGTGTAGGTAATACTAGTAGTAGGTATCTCCTGTCACGATTGGAGGGGAAAAGTGCCCCGCGCTCAGGAACTGCCATTTGCCCGTACGTCCTCGGCGGGACCTTCCCAGTTTCTGTCTCCGTGTTTGCCTTGGATACATTGACCTCTACTGGTGATTGATATTTTTCAGTCATCCACCTCCCCAGTGTCATGCAGTGTGACAGTGCCTCTCTCTCTCGCGTGTCCATGATGGGACAAGACAAACTCCCACCACCACCCACCGGACTGCCCCTCCTCCCCCACGCACGTCTTGACGCCACGGCCCCGCACCGAACAAAGCCTTCCAGGTTCAGATTCAAATCCCAGCAACTAACCACCCGTCGGCCAATTCAGCACACGATGCGTCTCGTCGACCGAGTTCTTTTTCTATATCTTGTTGCCGGTGGCCCTAACAATCGATGAGCCATTTATCGGGTCGCCTTTACGTACTTAGGTACTGTACCTATGTAAAAGTACAGGTACTCCGCACCCACAGGCTGAATTGGCCCCCATCCCCCCATCCCACGATCGGCTGGCTGCCTCGTGCGTGAGCAGGTACCTAGGTACTGGTAGGTAAGGTAGGTAGGCCAGGGCCCTCTGCGATTGGTGGAAGAACCATGGAGGATAATTTTTCCGCTGATATGAACACTCGACAGCTATTTGCCCCATCGTGCCGTCTTCCCATTCCCAACTCCCATCTTCAAAAGCCTAGCCGAACCATCAGCCTGCCACTCGTCCATTCCCGCCGCCACCATGTCGCTCGCCCCGGTAAATGCCGACGCGATGCCACCCTCGAGAGTTATTTCGAGTTGAGGATCAAATGAATCCTGGAGGATGGACACCTTGGCACCCGCGACATCTCCATCGGACAGCTTCCTTGACCGGTCGGTCCCTGGCTCCGCCGAGACGCTCCACTTCGGGGCCACACTGATGCTCCGATCTAATTATCCCCCGAACTCCGTTGGGTTGGATGCGGCATGCAGTCTTTCCTCGAGCAACCGCTCTGCAAGAGTCCTCATGTCACACGATTCCTCCACGCCGACGTCGTACAGCATATAGCACCCCAGATTCTCGCACTGCTTCTTCCCCGGACTTTTCCATTTGTCCCTGAAGCAGGCATCCAGTGCGTGCTAGGAAAAGAAAGACATTATGCTAACTGGAACCCCCAACTCGGTGTCCTCTCGCCGGTCTCCGTGAGCGATCTCGGCCCTGAACCACACTTCGTGCCGATCATCCCACGTCCTTAGTGCGCTCCCCATATGGCCCGTCATGCTTCCCCATGTTTCCCCGATCCTGTCCTGTTCCCCGAGAAATGAACTGTGCTGCCGCCCTCAGTCCTCGCCGCCTGACACTCCCAGAACCGTCGCCCTGCAGCTTTTCTCTTGCCATCGGCGTGTCTCCAATCTATTCTCCGCCGCGCCATTGGGTGCCCACAGGCGTCTTACTCTATCCCGTGCCCTCCACTTTGACTTCCCCCATCTTGAAGCTGTCCTCGCCCCCGGTGACAGCGGGCCCATCCCGATATGCCCTTCTTCTCTCGGACCAATACTCGTTGCGGGCCAATTGGGGCCGACTTACTCGGTAGGCGATCAGCGTGGGACCGACGGGTAGCCCACGAGGCCAGTCCAACAACTTTCTTGCCTCTTTCTGGCTTCCCTTTATAAGTGCAAGTCCACGCCCGTGATCATACTCCCGGTTCCTCATTCTCTGGTCCCGCTGTTCCTTTCTTCTTCATGGTGCTCTATAGCCGTATATAGACGATATATCATCCGACCTGTTGTGCCCCCTACCCCACCAAATTTGCATGGGCGTTGCGAACATCGAAAGTCGAGTCACCATGGCAGCCACCAACGGATCCGCGACCAACGGCCGCGCCGGTCCCCGTACCCTTCCCTGCGGCATCTACGCCCCCACCATGACCTTCTTCGATCCCGTCACCGAGGACCTGGACATCCCCACAATCAAGAAGCACGCCGAGCGCCTCGTGCGCAGCGGCCTCGTCGGCCTCGTGACCCTCGGCTCCAACGGCGAGGCCGTCCACTGCACGCGTGAGGAGAAGCTGGCCGTGACCAAGGCCACGCGCGAGGCCCTCGACGACGCCGGCTTCCCGTCGACACCCATCATCTTCGGCGCCACAGAGGGCAGCGTCCGCGGCACCCTTGAGCTGTGCACCCAGGCCGCCGCCGTGGGCGCCGACTATGCCATGCTCCTGCCGCCGTCCTACTACAGGGTGCAGATGGACGCCGAGGCTATATCCACCTACTTCACCTCCATCGCCGACAAGAGTCCGCTCCCTGTCATCATTTACAACTACCCCGGCGCGGTCTCGGGAATCGACCTCGACAGCGACACCCTGCTCCGGCTGTCCGAGCACCCCAACATCGTCGGCACCAAGTTCACCTGCGGAAACACTGGCAAGCTCACCCGTGTGGCCCTCGGCGCCGACGCAAAGACGCCCTTCCGCGAGGGGTCCGGGTACATGGCGTTTGGAGGCATGTGCGACTTCACCGTCCAGACCCTAGTGAGTGGGGGCAGCGGCATCATCGCCGGTGGCGCCAATGTGCTGCCCAAACTATGCACGCGCGTGTGGGATCTGTACGTCGAGGGGAAGAGGGATGAGGCTGAGGCGCTGCAAAAGGTGCTGAGCAAGGGGGACTGGCCGCTCACGAGGGCGGCCATTGCGGGAACCAAGGCGGCTATCCAGACCTACTACGGGTACGGGGGTTACCCGCGACCACCGCTCAAGCGTCTTGACGAGGCGCAGCTGGCTGCCATTGAGGAAGGCACCCGTGAGGCTATGGAGGTGGAGAGGAGCCTTTAGGCTGGGGTGTGGTTGGGAAATATCCCATAGTATCTGGAAGAAGACAAAGCATAGTCCACACGGTCACAATCTGCATGGATAGAGCGAGCTCTTGTGTAGGGTTCCTAGCATTCAATACATGGAGCCCAGATAATTTGTATGGCTTTCATCGCAAAGGGATTTTGGGGCCTATCTGGCTCCAGGGACTGTCGATTTGGGCACGGGCTTGAGAAACGGGGCTGCCGCGCATAAGGCTAGAGCTGTCTGTCTATCATCTCGCTGACAGCTGCTCAGGAGCTGTAGTACGAGTAGTCGGCGCGAAGGGATGTAACTGTCTGTCTGACAGAATCTCCACTCCCTTTCCGAGCTCCCAATCCCCTACGAGTATCTGTTTCCGTTCCGTCGGGATATTCATGGAAGAGAGGAGCTGTAGCATATGTTACTCGTCAACATATAATAGTCCTAGGTACTGCGGGTTCTGACCCAAGACATGGCGAGAATGTACGTTGCAGACTAGAAGTGGCAAGACGCAAACCCATGGTCTAGAGTATATCACGCTATAGACATTAAAAATTATTACTCCCGGAAATATGCCGCCAAGTGAGCTGTGTATCTAATGCATTATGGGGTATTAGTCGTGCTTTGCTCTCGACTTGTCAAGAACATATATACGAGTACATCCACATCCTACCCTATAGCTCCAACGAGGTGACAATTCTACCCATCGACCACATCATGCCTCTACTTCTTGTACAGGGGCTTCGTATCATTGCAAATAAAGAGGCCACCTTATCTTTTTACACGGAATGCATGAGAATAAGGTGGCTCATGCCGTTTGGCTCCCGAGGTCGTAATAATGTCTCTAGGGAGTCTAGACCTTCAGACGAAGCGCCGATAGTGTCATTTTGAGCATCTCGGGGATGTAACGTTATTTTCTCCGGAATTCGGCGTATCGTGGTCTGCCCAGGGCTTGGGGCGTTGTTGTTGGCTTTTGGTCTTACGAGCAGAGCTGGCAAGAATTGCAGTCGATTGACAGGCACTGGATACTATCATAAGAGGACCCAACTGGGGCGGTAAGAACAGTCAGTACCTTGAAAGCTCTCTACATCTTCTGATTCGACCTGTTGAAAGACATTATTATTCTTTTGTAATGTCATATACATCTTGTGAGATGCGTTGCCTTGTCAATGCTTGGATATGGAGAAGTTAACCACAGTACAAGTACCGTACCCACGTTAGGAAGCAACCCAGCGATATGCCACACTCACACATCAAAAAATCACCAAGACCAAAGACGTTGGCAAAAGGGTCGCCGATCTTTTTTTAACGAGCTCCACGGCACCACTTGTTGCCATGGTCTCGCGTGGACGGGGAAGCCACCGCGCCGCCTTCCGTGGTCACATCGTCAGTGTTTGTCGGTGGGTTGGGGCGGTGGGGGGGCCCGCGTGCTGCATCAGCGCAGTTTCGAGTCCAGCGTGGGGGGAGGTCGTCTCCTGTTGGGCTGTTCCTGACGGTGATGGGCGCTTGTTGGTGGGCGTAGTGATACCGGGGCTGCCCGGGATGCTGACCCGGGACCCATCCGGCACCGAGGCCTGGGTGGTGTCATCGGACATTGGATCGGCGGGCGACGGCACAGTGTCCACTAGTGTACAGTCTGTAGCTTTTTTTTATTGATACGGAGTACGGTCTGTACTCGACTTGACAAGCCTCCCGGGTGATGTGCAGTTAGGTCCAGGGTTGTTTTCATTCTCCGACCGACCAGGGGGTTCGGAAGCGCCAGTTTGTTGAAGCGCGAAAACCTGACAAGGATGCCCGGGATGATGGATGCCCGCCCCGCCTCGCCTCGAGAGTGGTGGTGGCCCGGCCCTGGTGGGAAAGGTACTCGCAACAAGACAAGGGGGGTCCCCAGCCAAGTGCCAGGGCCGCCAGTCCGCTGCAGAATCGGCCGTCGGAAATTACATACAGGACAGGCGTACGTACGTGCGCTATTAGTCGCAGCCTGCAAAAAAAGGTACGTAGCGTCAACTCTCCGTTGAGCGGCACCGCCTGTCTGGCTGGAGTAAAACATTCACCATGATGGACCCGTGGGTTTGGAACATTCCATCCTTACGCGGACTAGTTTGAGCTTCTTCGATCCATGCTACCTCAGGACGCAGCCCTACTGCAGAAGTACGTAGGGAGCATTAACAGTACTATGCCTATGTTCTCGTACGTACGTATGTATGTATGTATGTATGTATGTACTGTAGGTATGTGGTCGGCACACATATATACGAGTACACGTAATAGTAAAATAGTCCATTAAGACTCTGCTGACCGCATCCATGTGCCGAGCGAGGTCGAGGCTTGGACGACTCGGGGAGAGGCAGATGGTGGAGAGTGGAGAGTGGGGATGCGCCAGCATTATTTTTTACCGGGAAGTAATCTGCCTGACAGGCGACTAATCACAAGTGGCTTTTTCTTTTTGTACTTGCATTTTTCCTTTATTTTTTATTTTCCAGGCCCCTTGCCCCCTTTGTACGTATACATACAGTACGGCGGTATTTCCGCCATCGATTTCCAAGATCGATCGTCATGGTGCGATTGGTTGTGGTGCGTTGTAAGCTAATAAGTGAGTGACTTGCAGTGGCCCTGAATTCACTTTACTTGCATGGGACTCGTGCAATGTGAATGGTTGATCTCCGAGACTTCTTTTTTTCTTTCTTTTTCTTTTCTTCTTCTTCTTCTTCTCTGGAGCCTTGCTACTTATACTTGTCTGGGGATGTAAAGATCAGGGACATGTAAATCAACTTGCCGATCCACCAGACGATCTATTAACTGCTGTACCGCGGGTAGTCGTTGTACCCAATCGTCGGGTCCTCAAACGGCCCATAGAACAGCGAGCGGTCATACTTGGCCAGCGGCAACCCCTTGCGCAGCCTCTCGGGCAGATCTGGGTTGCTGATAAAGTACCGGCCGTACACGAGGGCGTCGTAGGCACCGCTCTCGATGGCACCCCACGAGGTTTTATCATCGAAGCCTCCCGCCGAGAAGAAGGGCGTGTCGCCAAAGATTTTGCGGAACGCCGACAGGTCGACATCGGGCAGGCTCCACGAGTCGAGGAAGCGCTGCTTCTCAGCCTCGGAGAAGATCTGCTCGTAGCGCGGCTCCACGAAGCTCACGTACGAGAGACGCGGGTGCCGCCTCTTGAGCTCGCGGCAGAGGTGCGTCCACGTCTCGACGCGCTGCTCCCCGCGCGACTGGTTGAACAGGCCAAAGGGGGTGAGCCGGATGGCCAAGTTTTCCTCGCCGACGGCCCCCGCGACGGCGTCCATCAGCTCGAGCACAAAGGTGCACCGCTTCTCGGGCGAGCCGCCGTACCGGTCGGTGCGCTTGTTAGCATTGGAGCTGAGGAACTGCTCGGGGAGGTACCCGTTGGCCCCGTGCACCTCGACGCCGTCGAATCCCGCGGCCATGGCTGCCTTGGCCGCGCGGCAGTAGTCGTCGATGGTGCGCTTGATGTGGTCCTCGCTCAGCTCGATGGGCGGGTGGTCGGCCATCTTGACCGGGGTGGACGAGTGCGGCGGGGGGTAGGCGAAGGTCTCGTCGGGGTCATCCCAGGGGACGGCTGACGGCGCCACGATGGGGGAGCCCGTCAGGTGCGGGATGTTGGCGCGGCCGGAGTGCCACAACTGCGCGTAGATGTAGGCGCCCTTGGCGTGGACGGCGTCGACGATGCGGCGCCAGCCTGCGGCCTGGTCCTCGGTGAAGATGCCGGGCACACCCGGCATGGCATTTCCCTGCACATGGTGAGAATTGAGGTTCTACAATCCACGAGAGCGGTACTAAGACGCCCTTGGACGGATCGACACGCCACAAGAGCGACATGCGGCAATGGGGGGGGGGAAGGGGGGACGTTGGGAGGACAGGTGATAGATAGGTAGGTCTCGTATGTTAGCAGCTCACCTCGAGCGAAGGCGGCAGGCCCTCAGTGATGAGCAAGCCTCCCTCGGTAGCCCGCTGTGTGTAGTAGTCCAGCATGACATCGTTGGGAAGCCAAACCCGGTTCGGGTTCTCTGCCGTGGAGTTTGGGTTCACGGGGGTGCCACGGTTCCTGGTCAAGGGGGCGAGGACGACGCGGTGCTTGAGCTCGATCTTTCCATTGCCGATTTTGAGCGGCTGGAAAAGCATCGAGGCGGCCCCGGTCTGGATGGCGTCGCCCATTGTGATTTGTGTGTATGCGGTGGGTGTAACGGTGGTGCTGGTGCTAGTGGTGGCGGCTGATGGGAATCTTTGGGACTATTAATCGCAGGCTACGATACGGAGGTAGGACCGGCAGAACTGAACAAGAAGACGAAAGAAGGTTAGTAAAGGAGCTATGTATGTATGCTGTCTCAGCGAGTCCAGTCTGGTGGTCAGGTCAGGTCAGGGCTCTGGAGCTATGTACTACTGTATGTATATGTATGTAATATCCGCACCAACTTGGCTCAGAGGGGTTCCGCATAGTATGTAATCCAGTCAAACTTGGACCGTTGATCGATCATCGGAGATACTTTCCAAAGTCGATCCGCTAGTGTCAGGTCTCTCCAGGGACGAATCTGCGACGTGCAGAAACAACCGGGGGGGGGGNGGGGGGGGGGGGGAGACTCTCCAGCGAAACGGGCATGCATGGGCTGTACGAGTACGTCCGTACTCGAGCTTCGATACGCACGGAGGACCAGGAAACACTATTCGTTTAAAGGAGCTATTTGGGATGTCTAAACATGCGCATGGCAATAAGCACAGGCCTCGCAGAGCTCAGCTCAGGACTGCGGTGTGCCTGGCCCAACATGCATAAACCATTAACACGAAACGACACATCTAGACTTCCCCTCTGACCATCCCTCGACTCGGCTGCCAGTTGGCGGGCTCCCTCCGTCTTTTGGTGCGGTGGGCAGGGATTCGGGGTTCTTTGCAAAACTTCTCAGACTTATGCACCGTTTCTTCACCAACCCCTGACCCCTGTCCAACGTCCTCCGCCGCCGACGCATCTCGCACTGGGCCAGGGACTCGTCAATCTTTATCAGCTACGAGTACGCAGGGGACATGGGTTTCCCCTCCCCCCCCTACCCCGGTCGACTACGACTGCGTTTCCTTCCGTTGGTCTGCTGTCCTGGACTGGCGCCCGCTTCATACGTGCTGTACACGAGTACACCCAGGTCTCAGGCACATGGGCGCCCGCAGCTATCCTCCTCCCCGGTGACCTGTCCTTGGAACAGTAAGTGATGTGCATTGGGGCCTGGTCGTTCCTTGTCCTTACCTCTGCCAGGCCAGGGGTGCAGACTTGTCGGCTCGTACAGTAGACTGTACGTCTGTACGTAGTATGTATACCGAGGTGGGTATGTGGACCAATACATGTATCTACCGGCACCTGTCCGCAGTTATATACCAGATCGTGAGGCCCGCCGCCCCGATCGCCTTTGTCACAACGCTAGATTTGTATATACCATTTGCCGCCAAAACTCTCCGATCCCCTTCTTCCAGCGCTGCGTCTAAGCAGCCGGCACATCGCCTGGAGGAGCTCCCCCCGAATAGACCGACCGACACATTGAGCCTCCCTCCCCATCGTCTTGATTCCCCTCTCGCTCCTGCATGTTTGGCGTCAACACCTAAATGTGAGCAAGGTTGAACTGAACGTCCTCGGCCAAACAGCGCACCGCCGACCGCGAACCGCCGCCTCCTCGGACACAAGCTCGACTCGGTTTCTCCATCACACTCGTCATGAGCGACTTCCCCGGCTCCGCGCCGCCCCCCGATGGCGTGACGCCGGACCTGGAGAACCCCCAAGACGTCCTCCGGACCGTCATGTACGTCACCCAGGCGCTGACGTTGTTCTTCTCCACGCTCTTTGTGGCCTTGCGTCTTTACGCGAAGACGGCGATTCTCGGCTCGCCTTGGAGCTGGGATGACTGTGAGTTGCTTTGCCTGGTTTACTTCTTTTTTATATCTGTCACTTGAACGGTGTCCTGACTGGCTGTGGACGGATAGGGTTTACTTACATTGCTTATGTACGCGACGGTTCCCTCTCGACGACAACGACGACTTCGCCATAATCATCCAGGGGCGCTTAACTAACATGTGGTAGATGCTTATGGTTGGGTACTGCGGTACGGGTATATTCAGTAAGGCCTCTCTCCCTCTTTCCGCAAACGCATAATGGGAGGATCATGAGGAGGAGTACGATGAGTTGACCCCTTTCTTACAGTGACGATGAATGGCGGAGGCATCAACCAGTGGGAAATCGCACCAGAAACGATGCAGCTGTTCCTCAAGGTCAGTCCCCGTCGGTCGCCATACCGAAACGCTCTCCGTCTGACCATGACAAACACTGCATACAGAGCGGCTACGCGGCGACAATCTTCTACGCCCCCATGGCAATGTCGGTCAAACTCGCCCTCCTCCTCATAATAACCCGCGTCTTTGGTGCCATACACAAGAAGACGCGCATCGGCGTCTACATCCTCATCGGCATCATCGTCGCCTACTACACGTCGGGCGTCTTCATCAAGATCTTCATCTGCTGGCCCATCCCGGCCTACTGGAAGGGCCAGACCGAGAAGTGCCTCGACCAGAGCGCCATCATCACAGCCGACGCCATCATCAGCGTCATCAGCGACCTCGTCATCCTCCTGCTGCCCACACCCTTGACGTGGTCGCTCCAGCTGTCCACCAAGCGGCGCCTGCGCATCATCGGTATGCTCTGCGCTGGTGGCATTGCCACCGCTTTCAGTGTCTACCGTCTGATCCTCATCGTCGGAGAGGGCAAGGCCGTCAACCAGTCCATTGTCTTTACCAAGGTTGTCCTCTCTGGGTATGTCTTACACTCAACCCCGTCCACCGAATGGGTCGTTGATGCCATTTGATGCTGACACTCTCTCGTCTTCAGAAACGCCGAGGCAGGAATCGGCCTCATCTGCGCATGCCTCCCTGCCGTCAACGCCATCTTCGTCAAGGTCAAGGGCTCCTCATACTATGCCAAGAAGTACGGGAACAGCCGCTCCGCCCACGCCGCAGAGCTCGGCCGCGGCGAGATCATGATGACCCGCTCGTTCCACGTCGATACCTCCACCGTCAACCACAAGGGCGGCGGAGGCGGCAAGCAGGCCCTGGAGGAGTCGTACGAGCTCGGCCACGACCAGGCCGTCCTCACGTCCAACGTGCAGGCCAACCCGCGGAGTCACAGACCGTACACGTCGAGCCGGAGATCGGAATCGACGAACTGAGAGATGGCAGAGGGTCCGTTCCTCTCATAACATTATAGTTCTTTGTAAAAGCTTCTTGGTTTTCTTGGATAGCCCTTGTTCAGGGGAGGTTTCACGCGCTGGATAAATGCGTATAACCACTTATCACTGGCCCTGATGGGACAAGAGGGACATCGTCATGGAGTTCAGGTGGGAATGCGGATTAGAGGCATCGGTACCAATGCAGACTGGAATGGACCATTGAGCAGGCTTCCCATTATTTATATATACCCTAATTTTTACATACTTATAACCGAACAAAACGGGGTAGTCTTCCGCAATGCGGTTGGACCCTCGACTCAACTGTCGCATTCTCACATTCTTGACATCCAGATGGTCTCGTTCGTCTCGTCGATAGACACGTAACCAAAGCCGCTTGTTCCTGAAAGGGTCTTCGTAGCTATTGATGTTTTGTTTTCCCTCAACCCCCTTTTTCTTGGCTGATTCTGCGTCGTAAACTGACCATGTAATTATTCGCAACCCTCGAAGCGTCCTCTGTGTTCCTTTAATATCTTACCAAAAGCGCCATCTCTGGCGATTGACCCCTCTCCCTGGTCTGGACTGGCATTCTCCTTTTCCCCCCACCAGGCAGAAGAAGGTCTAGGCCTCCACAACGTGGTTTATATATAGACGTTACGAAAAGAGTTAAATGAGATATCCGGCAATACCTCGGGCCTATGTGTAAGCTATAATACAGCCCTCGGAGATTTGCGTCTTTCCACCGACGAGTGTTCCAGGGAAACAAAGGGGAAAGGAAGGTATAACGTGGTCATGCCTCAAAACAACATTGAATACACTTAGAACACTGAGAAGGATATGCCTCGTTCTACGGGTTTCAATTGGGAAGCAGAGTAAGGGTATTGGATCACATTGTCGTCGTAAACATATACCGAGTGCAGTATATACAAGAATACACGGACACGCCCGTGGGCCCCCGTCAATGGACAATAGTTCCTGAGAGGGCGCGATGCTCATGGCACTCCATCTACCAGATCCGCCCCTGCAGATTGTCGCCAAAGGTCCAGTCCTTGGACCCGTCCCAGTTAATGGACCAGGTCATCAGACCCTTGAGCTTGCCGTCGTAATGATCCCAGGCCTCGGCGACCAGGTCGGGCGTCATGTAGCCGCCACCCGCACCCACCTGGGCGGGCAAGCCGGGGACCTGCATGTCGTACGGCAGCTTGATGGTGACGCCCTGGATGACGAGGCCCTCGTTCAGGCAGTCCGTCTGGGCGACGAAGCCCTCGACGGTTCCCGCCCGGTAGGATCCGCCGTTGCAGTCGTACATCTCGCCGTTGTAGTATTGCATGGCGAGCCACCACAGGCGGCCGTTGTCAATGTACTTCTTGATGATGGGCAGGTAGGAGCCCCAGATGGAGCCGTACACAACCGAGCCACCGGTCACGTAGGCCGTCTCGGGGGCCATGGTGAGGCCGAAGTTGTCGGGCATATGCTCGAGGATGCCGTCGATGATGCGGATGAGGTTCGCCTGGGTAGTGGACAGCTCGTTAATGTTGCCACTGCCGGTCAGACCGTTCTCGATGTCGATGTCCACGCCGTCAAAGTTGTACTCCTTGAGGATGGGGACAATGGTCTCGATGAACCTGTCGGCCACGGCTTCCGAATTGAGGTTGATGGCTCCCGTGGCGCCGCCGATGGACATGAGGAGGGTGGCACCCGCCGCCTTGGCCTCGCACATTTCCGCCGGGGTAGCGACCTTGACGCCCCTGTCCATACCGTCCTCCCAGAGCACCGTGCCGTCGGGCATGATGATGGGGAAGGCGGCCTGGATAACGTTGTAGCCGTGAGCCTGGATTTCGGGGTTCTGGATGGGGGTCCAGCCGAAAGGGGGGTGGACGCCGTTACTTGCGCCGTCCCAGTTCTCCCAGTATCCCTGAAGCACCTTGCCCGCGGGCTTCCCCTTGGTCGGACATGTTGCGCTTTGTGCAGCGGCCGCCGTGGCGCCCAACACTGCCGAAACCACGGCGGGCACCAGGACTGTCTCGAGGAGGCGTGTCATTGTGAAGGCAACCAAACTGGTGAAGGAATGAAATTGGAGTTGCCGATGGCAAAAGAAGGAATGACTGGATGTATTGGATTATCTATGAGACTGGATTCGATTCTTGAAGTGAAGGGCGGTTGACTGTGTACTTATGGGGACATGAGAATGAGCTGCCCGACCTTTTCTCAGCCGGGCCCGTTTCTTGGCATCTGAGGTCCTTGGGTGGTACTCGGCCGACCTAGTGGGTAGGTGAGGATCCCTTGATCTTGTCATGTGTGTGGTCTTGCTGGATGTGATGTGGAATTGGAGTCTCCATGGGATCAGATAGGATTGCTACTGTGCAACGTTGGATCGTCGTCTGTGGGTATCATCTGGGGCGAGTAGTTACTAGTCGAGCCCAGCCTATCCCATGATGGGAGGAGGTTGTATCGTCGATGGGCCAGAATTGTAATGGGCAAAGCAGGGATCATAGCCAAGGGCAGTGAGGAACACGTTCCACCGAGACGCCCAATAGGGCTCGTGGATGAATAGAGCAGAGGTTGCATTTCCCCGGGAACGGGCATGTGACATCGGTGCCGATGACATGGGGTCATCCGTGTACCTCACCGTCCTATACGCTCATACCATCAGACTTATACGGGTACACCAGTAGAAGACCGCATGGCCTCGACCTGGATTCTGACGGTAACATGGACCTGCAACCGGGAGCGCATTCGGCGGCCGTGAATGGTTCACGCATTGTACCTCGCGGGTAGATACTTCGTCGATGCGCTTCCCATGGCACCACTGAGTGAAAGCGGAAATCGGATGGAACCTGAGATCCATCCCGCACTCAACCCGCTCGCCCAGATAGGCAGGTCGTCGGTACAGACTCCGGATTGTGATTTCGCATTAGGACAGCCGCCGGCGCCAAGGAGATGTATGATCTTCCTATTTCGGACTAGCTCGTTGACTGTGGCATGCCGGGCATGGCTAATCGACTACTCTGCTTCATAGAGGGAAAACCGGATGCATCACTTCCTAGTAGCCGAGGATGTCACGCTTTCCCAGCTGCAGTGGATGGTGCTATTGGTTGGGATGTGGTTGTTCATCAGCGCTCAGTCCAGAGTTTTACTTCCGGGTTGATTAACTAGACCTACATCGGGGCGACTTGTAAAAATATATCCTAAATGGGAAAGGCGGCGCCGGGGGTGGGGCCGTGCAACGGCGTTGAACCTCCCCCCGGCTCCGGTACCCCGGGGTTTGACTCCGGCTCGTCCACCCATCTTCCGGGGACCTAGTAGTCGCAATCCCTGGCTGTTGAAGTTTTTTAGCCAATAAGCTCGGAGCTTGCTATTGTTTTGCTGTATGTCCAGCAGCGGCCGGTTTCGAATCAATTGACCTCGGGCGCCCAGCGCTCCCAATGCCAGTTCTCGGCACGAGGCCAGTAGCGGGCGACCAATTGCTCGATATGGATATGAAGCAGAATAATTTTCCAGAGTTCTATGCCAAGTAACCTTATCTAATTTTTGATAGAAACTTGAAACTCTGACGCCAGCTGTTGTTTCCTGTCACCAGCGATGAGGACGAGCACTTTGCTCCTTGGGGATATTCATGGACGAGCGCACCGCAAGTCCACGACTACGTATGCATCATGCTGTCCACAACACGACACCAACGCTCCTAACGTTAACATACTTGTTAGTATACTGTTAGATTCATTCGCCTATTCCTTTCACTCCATCGCAGAGTACTCCGAAGTCACCCTCTGCACTTGATTCGAAGTCGACGTAGTCCGGCATTCATAACGGGGCATTGCCTGGTATATTTTTCGTTCTTGGGTAATCTGTTAGTAGCCTGTATGTCAGAGCTGTAGTGGCATCTAGCCACAGGTTTTGGAATGAATAGGGTCCTGGCATTAACTCCTTGCCTGAGATTGGTAGTTACCAGAGGATCGAATACAACGATGTGGGATCCACTTTGTCGGTCAGGTTTGGGACGTGCAATTACAGTAATCTTCGCTTGGAATGAATCCACATTGTCCATCTCTAAGCTTTCCCGCTCCTTTGGGTTACAATTCGACGGAATGGCACGCTTGATCACTTAGATTGTATGCTGATTCCAGTTACGACGGGCAGGAAAGCAACACTAGGCGGTCTTTTCCCCTCTAGAACTTCAAAACTTTTTCACTTTGGAAATAGGCAGAGCCGCCAACAAAATCATACTGAAGTCAATTGTAGCTTGATGGATAGCCATTCATCACCTACTACGAACTTTCACCATATACCTTCGACATTATACTAGCGCCGCACAATATATGGACCTCATATACCTCCTGTGGTCCCCTTCTCGCATCTAACTCGCCGGTCGTGTGGCCCAATGGGTACGTACAAATGCCTCAAGTGGCTCCTGGCTCTAAGCTAACAACAAGTTCTCGCAGCAAGGCGTCTGACTACGAATCAGGAGATTGCGAGTTCGATCCTCGTCACGACCTTTCTTTTGCTCTGTAGGCGTTCCTTTTTCTTTGAGAGTTTGGTTTCCCTAGGATTTCCATGGTAGAGAAGGGGTAGTTACATTCATATTACTACCCTGGGTTGGCTTCGTAGGGCATCCCTCATTTTTGCCGCTTCTCCGTTACGTATCAGGGAGCTTCGCCGTGCCTCCTGCTGCTGAGAAAACTTTCGAATAGATATTATGAGTAGCGTTGACATCGTTTAAGAGGGTACAGTGTGATATTCCCAGTATATAATATCATACACCATTCAAGCTCACTCCATGTTTAAGATAACCTCGAGACTAGTAGGTGCTACTAGTGGAAAACAACGAGAGAAGCGAACAAGCGTCAACGTTTGACTAGTACCGGCTCCAACGTTTCGAAGGGTGAACTTCCCATACCTGAGAAACGGGAACTTGACAAGACGTGGGCGGATACCGGTAGATGGGAATTTTGTAATCTTCAATGACCCACCAAGTCTCGGGAGCTTCCGTCGTGAATCGCACCCTAATAGAATAGATGGACGAAATAGGCGGCGTCGAAAGAACTCAATGGCTGGGCCGAAGGCTAACAACTCACTAGGTTAACGAGTCCTGCAACAGGGATTGAAAATTTGCAAAACCCTTTCTAATTCTGGTGATATAGACGGACGGTAAGAAAAAAAATTGACCAGTACAAGTAGACGTGTGGGAAACTACCAAGTTCTAGCAAAAGAGAAAGCAAAAAATGAAAGGTCACGGCGAGGATCGAACTCGCAATCTTTTGATAGACCGTATTAGAACGTATCGTAGTCAAACGCCTTGCCATTGGGCCACGCGACCTTTTTTTCATGCCGGGTGTTTGTAAAACTCTTTACTATAAGCCCTTGGGGTGAGGGAACCAAGTGGGGACAGCTAATCTCGTGGCCCTTCGAGCTTGTGGAATTCCGCCTTGCTCTTGCCTTCTCAGCTCCCCTGTCACACTAACTCCCCGTGGCTTTGCTTCTGGGGAAAGCACCAGGCCTTGTGCCCATCTACTCATGGTACTCGCGCCCACCATTCGTAGCTCGTCATCTACTACTAGTAGTATACATGTCCCCGTCTGACATACATATGAAGCACACCCTCCCCAAGAGATTGAGGATGAGTTGGCGACCGCAATTCAATACTATTCTTAACAACTCGTCTGGGATCATCCAGGTTGTCTCTTGCCTGTCGGCCGTATACGGTACTCTGCAACAGAGGCAACATTATACACCGGGCACCGTCTTCCTTCATCCACTACTTGATCGCATATAGCCCAACTATTATTATTCGGGGAACTACTCATGAAACAAAAAAAAGAAAAAGAGTCGCTACCCCAAATTAGAACCGGCCCTGGCGTCAATTTGACCCAAGGAATCCATCGCGTCAAGCGATAACCCATCCATCTTGCCGAGTTGTGGGGATCTAGGTTGGGCAAATTTTCTTGTCCCAGAAATTCCTGCCGTCGCACCGTTCCACCTCATAAGGAGGTCTTGTGGCCAAATGGAAAGGCGTCTGACTACGAATCAGAAGATTGCGAGTTCGATCCTCGTCAAGACCTTCGGTTTTTTTTTTTTTGCACTGGTCAAGATCTAACGGTGACGGACTTTTGTTGATCGCATTGCGCTTCGGATGCCCACGCGCGCAGCACCCTCCAACCGCCCATATTGCAGACGTACTGATACTAGGTAACAGTATAGAGGACCACAGGTAGCCGCATCATGCATGGCCTGCAGAACCCTGCACGGCGTTTCGCGCTCCGAGTGATGGCGAGCCAGCCTCAGAGTGCTGACGACTGAAAAGCCTGAATCGCGGGCAAGATGTTCTCAGCTGGCGCCACGGCTGACGCAGCTAATCGGGCCCGACAGAGCTTCAGCCTGGATGGACCAGGACAACATGAAGTGGAAAGGCGATAGACCGTGGCGGAGCAACGCTTGACGGTGGCAGTGGAGGTGCAGTGACAGTGCTGAGTGGAAGATTGGTCCACTCCGATTGTGTGGCTCTGGCGCGCTTTGCCGCATTGCCTCCTTGTCGGTTGCCGGGCGCCCAGACTGCTGGCTGCGGCGTCAACGCGCGGCAGACCGGGGTCGGGTCCCGTCCCAAGACTCATGGCACACCCGTTCGTCATCTATTCTGTCTGCCTCGTACTCCCATACATACAACATCTACGGGTATTCTTCCCTCACCACCTTTCCATCATCATTGACGAATACGACGACCGAACCCCGTTTCTTGCTGCTCTCGTTCGACAGAGTACCAGGACAGCTCCTTCTTTTTTCCGTCTCCTGCCAGCCTGATTTACGCCGGACGACGAAAGACCAAATTCCACCCCCCCTCGCCGCCAGCGTCACTCGCATTCCGGACACATAACCAAGCAACCCGCTGCACACATACTATCCTTCCAAGAGCGCGGACCACACAGCCAGTATCACCAGACCAGGAGGTTTTGGCAGGCCGGAACCCTCCCGGAAAAGACAGGCCACTGCCACCAATCCTCAACCGATACGACCGTCACCATGGTATCCTGGGAATGGGATCAGAACTACGTCCCGCCCGTCAAACTCGGGCTCCACTGCGCCCAGATAGTCCTTTCCTTCGTCCTCTGGTGCCTCGCGATCGCCGTGTTCGCTGGTGAGGACTCAAAAGTAGTAGGCACCAATGGATGGACCTTTGGAGTGGTAAGTCCCCCATACAGAGCAATCAATGGCAAGCCTGGCCTGGTGGCACCGGAGCAATCTCACCAACGACGCTGAATAGTGCTTCCTCTCCATACCGGCGTGGATCTTTCTCATCATGACCCCCCGCTTCGCGCGCACCCGTCGATATGCACAGCCGCATGCCATGCTGGCAGTCGACGTGCTCTTCACCATCATCTGGATCTCCGCCTTTGCCACCCAGGCGGACTACAACACCCAGGGCCTCTGCGGCAAGGTCTGCCACCTGAGCAAGGCTGTCGTCGGCCTCGGCGTCTTCGTCGCGTGAGTGCCAACCGCCCCCCATTTCCCTGTCCCAGCCCATACGCTAACATCGCCCGGCCCTCCGGATCCAGCCTGCTCTTCATCCTCACGAGCGTCATCAGCGGATATACGCTGCAGTACTACAAGTTCAACGGCAATCTCCCCGGCTACGACAACCGCAAGATCCGCGGCGGCGGCGGCGAAAACATCGACCCGGACAAGGCCGCCTTCTCCATGGCGCCCCCCGACGACGAGGCCTACGAGCGCGTCAACATGGACGACACCGAGGCCGCCTACGCTGGAGAGCAGTACGGCCACGCCAACCCCTACAGCGCCGACGACTACGATGACCCCAGCCGCTACGGCAGCCTGCCATCCCGCAACAACGGCATGTTCGATGCTGATACCGAGTACACCTCCACTGTGGGGCCGACCACTGCTGCTGCCTCGTACGGCGGCAGCGCTGCACCTTCTTCGCACCCCTACGACGACCCTGCGCACTTCCCTGCGGCCAACTACGATCGTATTGAGCGGTAATCGTGACACAGCTCCGTTAGCTTGACTTCGAGGATTCACGTTGAGATGATCGGTAGGATGGCCAGGCCCTCCTTGTAGACTAGACAGAAAGCCCAGCGGGGTTCCTGGGATTGGCGTTTTTGGTATACTAGGTCAGATCTTTTGGAAGTGGAGGATCGGCCCATCCGGGGTGGTGGGTGGTCCTTTCGGTCTGCCACATGTGATCAGGCATAGACGGGAATTACGTAGCATAGCATGCGACGCCTGGATTAACTGGGTTTGGAATTTTGTTTTTGGAATTTTTTATCCTAAACATGAGATCTACAGATGTATATTCAATGACATCTTTTAGTTTGCCAATTTTGACTCCCTGAACGCCTGCCATATTCCAGATACCAGAAACCCCTAAAGGGAGAAAAGTCTATGCCTTCATCTTCTTGATCCTCCGCGCGATATCCGCCGCCGTCTGCTGCATAGGATTCAGCTTCCTGTCCCTCGCCATAGCCGCCGTATCATCACCGTACTTGGCCACCAGCCTACCCAGCCACTCCCTCTCCCGCTCGCTCTGGTGTCTAGGCTTCTTCTCCACCGGGTGCCGCGCCTCCTCCATCAGCGACTTGACAACCTCCGTCTCGCCGCCCGTCTCCCTGATGCCGCCCCACTCCTCATACTCCGGCTCATCCCTGTCCTCCGCCTCTGAGTCGGAGTCGAGCTCGTTGAGGGGGTCGTTGAGCGGGTTGGACGACGTGCGCCCCAGGATGCGCACAATCTTCCCGTCGGCGTCGCGCTCGACTTTGGCCTCGGACAGGATCGCCTTCTCGACGGGGGCGATGGCGAAGGGGTCGTTCCTGGCCTGCTGCGTCTTGTTGTCGTTGTTCCTGCTGCTGCTGAGCTGCTTCTCCGTGCCGCCGGTGGGGTTTCGTAACCGCGCGGCGAGACCGAGACGACGGTAGTTCTGCGCGAGAGTCTGGCTCTTGTCCCTGTTTTCGCTCCAGTTAGCTTCCTCGCTTCGCTTTCTTCTACTGTGCTGTGCCACAGACTGGGAGGTTGGGGAATGTACCAGTTCTGTGCGATTGTGCTGTTTCCGAGCGGGTTGAGGGGCCGCTTGGGACGGTTCGACTGGCGGACAGGCTGTCGCTGCGCGCGTCGCTTCTTCTTTTGGAGTTCGCGGCCCATGATGGAAGTATTGCCCGAGTTGAAACGTGAAGTCGGTTCAAATGTCTCGAGGTGGGCTGGCTGGTGGGCAGCCCGGCCGATATCAGTGGCTGGCCAAATTTTCTGACTTGAATCTTATCGATAAAGATGATACCAGCTTGCGGACTACCGGCAGACACACTGCATCTGCTGATCATCAAGGGCTAATCCTCTTCCTGGGGTGAAGCTACAGCAAGTTACACCTAGCGATAGCATGTTGTAGCGTCCACATTCGTCGTCTCCGATGGGCACCGGCTCTGCTTGGTTTGCGAGGCGACTGGTGAGGCCGTGACAAAGCAACAAACCCGTGACGCGGGCAAGTCTGATGGGCTCGATCTTATCGCCAGCTAAGCCGCCAACTTTGTCTTTGAATGTCGTCCAGAAGAGATCGTTTAGACTATCGCAGTCGTCATACCGCATCCAGCCTTTCCGAAGATGCAGTTCTCCTGTCAGGCGCTGCAGAGAGTGAAGATCCATACTGTGCCGAAGGGACCGGTCTCCGCCACTCAGCCCAGTCAACTACTCCAACTAGGTGGCAGGTCTCGTCATCAACCACAATATTGCAGGTACGGAAGTCTTTGTAGAGCAGCACCAACGGTAGCGAGGATATGGCGTCCCATGGAGTCAAGACACCTCCGAACGATGGGGTGCAATCGAGCTGGGGAGGGCCTCAAGCAACATTCGCAATTGCTTATCGAAGGTATCTCTAACCTTTTGCACGGTGTACTGCATTTCTGGCTCGACACCATCAAAGTGACCAGTTGTACTATCGATAGCGTTCTATATCTACTCGCCTATGTCTACAGTTACGCAGTCGGCCTAGGTTTACTTACACCTTGAATCTCCTCGGATCCAGCTTGCGTATATCCGCACTCTTCGCCTCCCCGTCGAACACAAACTCCGACATGAGCTTCCCCGTCCCCGGGCCGTTCTGGATACCCCAGCACGTATGACCGGAAGCAACCCAGAGTCCAGGCACCGTCGTCTGGCCGATCAGTGGCCCGCTCTCCTGGCCGAACCGCATGTGCTGTGGAAGATAGCATGCCTGCTTCGCCTTGATGGGCGCGGCACCCAGGACAGGGCTGACGGTGCTGATATAGGAGATGATGTCGTCGCATTGAGCCTCGTCGAACTCTACCTGCTCGGCCGTGTCTGGTAGCGCTACAGCGGTGTCGGGCTCACCTGTGAAGAATAAGAAAACAAAAAGATCAGCAATGCAGCGTCGGAGGAGGACCCACGGCAAGGTCTGGCGATGTAGGAAACCTACCGCAGGCATATACCTCCCCAAACGGTCGCGCGTAGATCTCGGGGTCGACCCTGCCCTTGTGTTTCCTCTTCTGACCCATCTTGGCGCGGTGCTCGGGCACGAAACCAGACGGGAGCTCAATATCGGTGAAGATGGCAAAAGGGCTGACATCGGCATCGTAGACGACGCTGTGAGCCCTGAGACCCTCGACTTTGGCCCTGGGAAGAACCCGCCCTGTCCATGGGCCAGCCGCGACAATGATATCAGTCACGTCGCCGATTTCCTTGGTCTCGTTCGTCTCGCGGTCTAGGTATTCGACACCCTGCACCCCGTTGGCCGACGACTTGATCTTGGTGACCTTGGCGTTGGTCCGCGTATCGGCTCCGCCGCTGCGAGCCAGCTCGGCCATTGAAGTGGTGAAGTGGTACGGATGGACCTGGGCTGTCTCCGTGCTTCCCGGCACACCCATTTCCGCATAACCATTTATGACGTCTCTGTCGAACCAGTCCAGACCCTCCGGCACTTGGCTGCTTGAAAGCAACTCCTTGGCGGCAGCGTCCTGCTTGGGCAGCTTTTCCCACGCCTTTCCGTCGTCCTTTGAACTCTGTAGTTGCTCAATCTTCTTGCTCGAGACGGTTGCCTCTATGGCTCCGCACGTCAACTTCCGATAGCCCCATTTCTGAGCACCATTGTGCTCGGCTGCCAGCTCAGCGTGCAGCTTGTATGATAGTGGTACGATAGACGAGGGGTGTGCCCACAGCGCAAGCAGACCACCGGCCTTGCCAGAGGCACCCGATGCGAGTGAAGGGGCGGCCTCGAGCAGTGTGATTACATGCAGCGCTGGATCGAACTTTGGGTGCCTCGTAAGGTAGTAAGCTGTGGTGCAGCCTATTATGCCACCACCTATACTCCACGGTCAGCTTTGATCCATCATCCGACTGGTAATAAGCGTGGGCCAGGCGGGAACCCGCGAGCCATCAAAACCTGATGGAGGCGCATCTCTGGCTGGTAACCGGTGTAGGGTAGGTGGCTGGACGTACCGACAATGACGATGTTCCGCTTCCCATCCATGCCTACCTGGAGTCGCGACTGTGCAAGTTTCCAACCGATGTGTTTCCTGAGACGTTTTCCAGCACCAAGGGGCTCAAGGGCGGCGTGATGGTGCAGACTGAGGCAGGTCTCCGTCGTATGAATTTCGCAGCTGACACTGCGCGCCTGTTGAGGATCGCGAAGGTGGGGTCTGTCTGGCCCGCCGGCTTATGTGTGAATGAGGGGTACAAAAAAGGTTGGCGCGCTCAGTGATAGAATCGAGTTGAATAGGAATAGGACCAGTGAATGGATAACTGTGGATGGATATCTGTCAAGAGTGGTTCAAATTTTCAAGTGGATGGTCGGATTGATATATCCAGAGAGCAGAGGTGAATCGAATCTGATTCTACCCTGCCTCACGGATACATACGAGTGAGTACCTAGAGTACGAATGCCATGCGTCACCTTGAACAGAGCGCTCCTGGAGTCTTTCGTGCTGTCGAGTCTTTGGCCTGCAGAGTGAGTGCCAATCATTCGGAGTTTCGGACCCACTGTCGGATATATTCCCCCTCTGTGATGAACTCTGGTTGCCCTCACGCAGAGGATGTCGTGCAGCCGTTCCAATTTTAAGATGCTGACAATCGTCCAAGTTCGGTATACAAAGAGTGGTAATATCATTCATTCCCGTAAAGAACAACGGGTGGCGCTGAGTCGCTGACCCCCTCACCCCACACACAGTATGGTACCTCCAGTGGTAAATGATCCCCTAGGGGGTACTGTAAATCGGCACTTCCTGGGTGGTTACGTCACAACTGGAATTCAGGTGCTCTGAACAAAACTGCATAATGTAGGCACCACGTCGGAGCAGCAGGAGCTCTCTACCTACCTTGGTACTAACTGACGGTTCGCTTACGAGTACATTACACATATACTGCAGCTGGCACAGGCACAAGGAGGGGCAAACCACCCAGGTCATTTGCTGGCGCATTTTGTCCAATTGCATGTTACGTGTCGCCGGTTCACAAAGCGTTTCCCACAATTCGTCCGTCCCCGTCCCGTCCCATCTCAGACCTCGGCCATGCTGTCTATCCGAGCTGGAGGGGTGGTGGTCCGGCAATGGTGCCATAGGGCGCGCACTCCGGGAATCGGACGCCGTGTCGGCAACCTCCTACCCGCACGCTTCTTCTGCTGCTCGGCCCCTGCGGCCCCTGCGGCCCCAACTCTTCTTCAACTTCCCCGCCATCGTCATCGTAGCCGTCGCACCATTACCGCGCTCGACCACCGGAGACACGCATCGCAATCCCTTTCTACAGACAGCACCATGGCTTCCGCTACCAGTTTCTACGACTTCAAGCCGCTTGACAGTGAGTCCCCTTGGCACCCAACCCCGCAGAGGCCGAGGCCGCAAAGAATCCCCGAGAATGCTCGAACGCGGATCTAATCTGTTGATTTCCCATCCAGAGCGCGGACAAGAAGTCCCCCTCGAGACGTACAAGGGCAAGGTCGTCCTCGTCGTCAACACCGCCTCCAAGTGCGGCTTCACCCCGCAGTATGCCGGCCTCGAGTCCCTCTACACCAAGCTCAAGCAGTCCCACGGCGACGACTTCGTCATCCTCGGCTTCCCCTGCAATCAGTTCGGCTCGCAGGAGCCCGGCTCGGACGAGGAGATCCAGAACTTCTGCCAGGTCAACTACGGCGTCAGCTTCCCGATCATGAAGAAGATCGACGTCAACGGGGACGCCGCCGCGCCCCTCTACCAGTGGCTCAAGGAGGTGAAGCCGGGCCTGATGGGCCTCAAGCGCGTCAAGTGGAACTTTGAGAAGTTCCTCATCGGCCGTGACGGTAACGTCAAGGGCCGCTGGGCCAGCAGCACCAAGCCCCAGGCTCTGGAGGAGCCCATCCTCGAAGAATTGAAGAAGCCGAATCCCCAGGCCGGTGAGGCAGGGAAGCTTTAAAGCGTCGCCGCTGGAGGATTGGAGAGCTCTCAGGGAGACGGGAACCCATCTGAGGCTCTCGTCGAGAAGAAAGCCTGAATGATTGCTTCTGGATATCCCGGTATATAACTAATGTACGAAGCTCGTCTCGAGGCCCCCGAGTTACCCGTGCTGTCTTGTTCTCGATGCACTAGTGGTTACCGTGTGGACCCTTTCCGGTGGAACTTCTGTAAAACCGGAATGACAGACGGAGTCCAATCGATGGGTTTTGCTCGATCGAAGCGATGGGCGACTTGATCCAACCTGAGCGCCTAGCCAATGCATACATTTCTCATCCTCAGATGGTCGGCGACTCATCGCTAGTAATGTCACCATCATCTTATATTATAAATCGGACCGACCTCACATTGTTTGGACACGACGAAATCAGATTTTCCTGTAGTCATGAAGTCTCTCTTGTCTTATCCGTCTCATCGTAACGAAGTCCTAAGACAAGAGGCTCACTCATCAGAATCTCAACCACCGTCACGCGCACGTCTGGCCAAACGCCAACGGATCATCCACGAAGGTTGGAGCGGATTGCCGAAAGACGCGAATCAGGATGACGATGTCTTGAGCTGGTTCGCAGACGTGAGCGAGAAGCTAGCTTCGCTCGCAGAAGACTATAGACCCGTCTACAGATCCGACTACAAACCCGCCCCGGCGCAACCACGCAGGCCCTAGCACAGCCTAATAAGCCAATCCAGGGTTCCACGGGAGAGCGCAAGATAGATGTTGGATTTGTGGATAACACCAATGCGGGGAAGGGCTCTTGACTGCATTCGTCTCATATACTTATACCAGGCGGGCTAAATGGCAACCCGTCTGCCCATTTTTCTTCAAAAGCGTGGCTCGACCTTGGTCGAATCGCGAGCGCGAGGGAGATTCTCTCTACTCAAGACACTTCCGCTTCATTTTGGAGCTTACTCTGTGTGGATCCTCTTTGAGAATATGGGAGTTTGATCGGGTAGGAGGAATCGCATCTAAGCCGTTCGATATCAACAAGAATGAACAGCAGTTCGTTTCTACGATTCTTAGGGACACCCGGAGCGAGAAGAAGAAGGCATCCTACTTCGCGAGGCTATAGAAATGGGTACGATCAATGTGGCTCGGTACCACGACCACATAACTATTCGAGTACCGGGTAGTACTGGCGATGTCCAAAGCAAGGTTCGGAGGGGGTTCCTGACATCACGGAGGCTGCTAGTAGCAATCCACTACCAGCTCGAGTACATAGACGTATTATACTTCGTGAATTTGGAAACATCAGTCCTTATACAGGGTGGGCTTCCTACACAGGGATATCTCGATCAAGAATATCATGATCAACGAGGACGACAACAATCCCTCGCTCGTGGCCTTTGTTCCAAACCGATCTTGATATTTTCATTAGTGAACCTCGGAAACTCGCGTCAGGGCCTAAGGGAATAGCCGGGACCAGGGCTTTCATGATAATCGGGGTGTTGCAAGGCTAGCAGCATTCGTTTATGCATGATATCAAGTCATTCGTTCGGGTCCTATTCTGGATATGTATCCATGACAATGGGCCAGAAGACAGCCGGGTCGTTTAAGGATTCGATAAGTGGAAACTGCGCAAACACGAAAGAGCTGGCAAAACTAAAGTTGGGCACCGTGGCGAAGGAGATGATCTTCATGGAGGCAATCACGGATCATTTCACGCACTATTACCCGCCCATGGCGCCATTGTTGAACGAGTTTCGGAAGGCCATCTTCCCTAGGGGTAAGCCGTGGGAGAGGGAAGACGAGCTTGAAAGCTCTACTCTCGAGTCAGGGAAATACTCCGAAAAGAGAACGAGGAGCCCAAGTAATCTGTATGCAGCCGCGATTGCCCTTCACCTTCAAAGGAATAACATGAGAGTAAGCTGTACTATCGACTCTGGACTGTCCAGGAGGTGCGCAAACCTGTCTGACATCGACTTAGCAGTGGTTCGCTGCCGAATGCCTCTGGGAGTAATCGCTGGGATTACACTTGGGGAAGAGGAGGATAGAGATGTCGAAGAAGTCGGGCAGCGACTCCCACTAGAGAACCGGACTCAGTGCTAACGTCTGTTGGGAGATGCTTCGGACGGGAACCTCAGCAGGGCCACTTTGCGGGTTGGAGTGGGATAATACGATTGACAGTCGCCACCGCAATGCCGCTTGGGCAAATTGTTTAGGTATTGCGCGGCTCTTGGAATCAGGGGTATCCACGGCTTGTAGCTGAAGCGACTCGTTCGCCCTTTCAATAGGTACGCTTTTACCTACGGGAACCACAGGGCTTCTTCTCGGAAGTTGAATTAAACACACTGGACCTGTTGTGACGATTCTTGCCTCGAACTTAGCAGTGCCGCTTATCCTCAAGCTGCACATATCCGCGCTGAGCCTCAGGGCGCCGTCTTCACGGCATCCCCTGTCGGCATGCCGTCGCTCTGTGTAGGCTGGTCTGCAGATAATTTAGCCCTACCTTCTATTGAGGAAGGGCAAAGGCCCTTTGTCCGTGTCTGGACTTGGCGGAATGCAATATCTTAGCTAAGAAGACTCTTGTCACCTCGTAGGATAGAGAGAGGGTCGGAGAACTTGCGAGCACGAAACGACAACAGCAAAAGCGGCCAGTGAAACCCCCTTTCTCAAACCTGTCGGCATTAACGCCCAAAGTTAGGGATTGTCCCGAGCCGACAAAGGGGCTCTCCGTCTGGAATTTGAGAAATGGGGGGTGTAAAAAAAAAAAAGAAGACTGGAAAAAAACTCTCAAACTTCGCCTACCCTGACCACGCTCTTCGGCATATATATGCACAGTTCGGGATCCTCTTACTCCGTTTCGAGAGCGCCCGAAGCCCTCAGTCGACAGTCGATCGAAGTCCATGCGCACGAAAGAGGTCATCTGACATCCCACGGACCCCTCGTGGCGACGCAACTCGATCTATGCGATATGACATGGGAGGCTCCAGGGGGATGTTCGTCTCCGCGCACGCCTTTTTCGAGGAGGATGACGATTCACCGTGGTAGTGCGTACAGGCACATCGGCAATAGCTGCGCTCGGTAGTCAACTAGTCTTGCTCCCTGGCCTGGTCCTGCATCCAACAGTCAAAAGGCCTCTCCGACCCGGAGGGCCACGAGCCATGTCAAACAGGGAACATGGGTTCTGGAAAGCAAGCCAGACCCAGGCAGCATGCTAGGTAGATCCAGCATACTACTAGTAGTTATTCACTCAGACATGCTCGTGCATCCGCGGTGAGGCTGCTAATGTAATTTCACTGCCCCCACCGCAGAGGGCAGGCTTTTCCGGACTGCAGATCCAGAACTTCTTGGGAGGTTAGGACGACTTGTGCACCCCCTTCGAGGATCAACTCAGCCTCGGAGCGTGCCGCGACTCGAAGATGAGCCCTTGAAACCCACAAGTTGAAGCACTCGAAAGTCGCTCGCCGCTAACCATCAGGTTCAAACTGCGAGGGGGAAAAGGGACTGAGAAACCAGCAACAAGTTGGTCAACACTCAACAGGCAGGATGCCTTATCGGAGCTTTCTTTGTCCATTGTTGTGTCCCCCAACCCTGTAAACCGATATGGCTTGCATGTGAAGAAAGGGACGTGCGGTGACGTGCGGTGACCACGTGAGGGAACGCTTCATGTTCCATACCTTCCCGTAATGGGCTTCCAGAAGACATCTCGCGGCTAACGTGTACGGACATACTCGTAACGCACGTATGCAATCCCACGCTAGTGGAGCTCAAGTTGCTTTAAAGCGGGGTGTGACAGCTTGACCATCATCCTCTGCCGCCGCATCAATGCACGGATGGCGTCCGTGTGCCTTCCAACGCAACTTCAGGCGGCCCAGACGGCGATAGCGGGAGATTTTCTTGATCCGGCGCGGCGACTCGTCTTCAAAAAAGGAATATCGTGATACAGAAGCGAGGCACAGGGGACGAAACGAAGGCTTCTGGCGCGGGCGCTCTCCCTCCCGGGGGGGGGGGGGGGGGGGGTTCGTTATCGAGCTTGGCTCGCAATACAACGAGCTGGTGTAGCACTCGCCTGCCAAGAAAGAGCGGCGCTGCAGTAACTGCACCGCTCGCCCAGACCACAAAAGTGCTGCATTGGCATGCATTCCCGCACCTTCCGCTACCCTTATGTATGCCAGGCGGTGTCGGCAGCTGGAGAGCCGAAGTGTCTCGAGCCCTCAACCTTGGGAGCCCAACCAAGGTCTCCTTCACGTTGCGGGGGAGCAGCAGAGGCCTCGTGCAGACTGTGGAGGCCCGGTGGGTTGCCACATGGGTGCCACACTGTCACTGCTGTTGTCGAAGGACGTCCGTGTCCGACTGAGAGTCTTGGGAAGTGTCGGCTGCCGCATCGTGTAGGACTCGTGGCTCGAGGCTGAGAAATTTTGCCTTGCGACTGGAACGGGGAATCGAGAGGAAGGATATCGCACACCTCCCTCACATTTCACCGCGGCCGAGTATTGAGAAGCAGCAGCAATAATAAATCGGAGGTTGGCGTTGGGGGTCTGCGCCCCCAGAAGGCTATCGTCGGCAACCGCATCGCAGCAAAGGGGGCGCAGCCATGCCGCGGTGGCCCGCGGCGGCGGGAACTGGAGACAGTCTGGAGTCGATGGTGCACACTCTGCCCCTGCCCATCCACAGCTTGGTGTTGTGGACTTGTGGTAGTTGTGCACAGGGCGGCGTGCAGCCCGTGGCTTGTCATACCCCCGGTTTGATGTGTTGCCGGACAGGAGAGGCTCAAAGGATTTCGATGGCGACGCGTCCAAAGTCTGGGCGTAGTAGACGGGACTGGCGGGAATCCGAGGCGCGGCACATGAGAACAAGACTTGCATGTGCCTACATGTTACGAGCCATGTCAGAAAAGGGATGAACAGAATTCTGCGACATTCTCATCTGACGTCATGGGGCTTTTCCCGGAGTAAGCGAGCCTGTCCGAAATTACCATGCAACGTCCGAATTCATGGGTTCCGAACCTCCGTCCGTGCTCCTGGTTCCCCCAGTTTGAAGCCGGGACTCGTGGCTGCACATGCCACAGCGTTGCAACCCCATTCTTCTCTCTCCGCAGTCTTATCACAGTTCTTATTATTGGCGACATCCAGTGTGTCGTCCAGTGAGTCTCGAGATATGCTTGGCCGCATGCATGTCGGGAACTCCTGTCATCTGATGATTTGACACTTGTACAATAGTCGGTAATAGAGTTAACCAGGCCCGCAGCCTCCCCCTTGCTCCGGCCACCGCGCGCCGGTGCCGTACCCATGGCCGGACAATGTCTGGAGGATATTAAGCCGGTCGGACCCAGCTCGGAGGTGCCGGCCGGAGCTCCTCGGTGCCGGTCCAGGGTAAATTCTTCGCCCTTGCCCCAAGACGGCATAGTAGCCCTCTTTCTTAGGCACCGTGCTCAGGGTACGGAGTATGGATAGTTCATGGTCTTTGGAACTCGAGGCATCTGGCTCGAATGCTGGGGGTCCAAGGCCCAAGTGGGAGGAAAAGGGCGGGGGGGGGGTGGCGTGGCGTGTCTTCATATTTCCCCAGACCCAGCCCTTGCCTGTGGGTTATGCACATGCTCCGACATAGCGGGCTCCTGTTACGTCGTGGAAACTCTTCAGTGGCGCCATGACCGCCCCCGGCCAGGTGGAGGGGCGGCAGTCGACTGGCGTCGGCCACTCTCGCGGGGAATTGTGTACCAAACACACAGGCGGGCCTGGGGTTAAGCGCCGTGTGGCCGATGGTGGAGCTGAGCTGATGCCCGGAGGGCTTGCATACCCCTACTCGTAGTGTAGCTAGTTGTCCGATGAGTCTCTCCGACTGTTGTTGCCTGTCCTGCAAACACCCATTGACAGGTAGGCAAAGATATAGGCCACGAACGGCATGCAGCACTTGTCGACACTGATAAGAAGAGCCTCCCGTTGTTGCCCCCACGCGGCGAACGCCTGAGCGTCGGATGCCACGACCATCACGGGGAGTCGGGACAGCGTCGGTGGCCGCAAGCTGGCCACAGCGTGCGCGACTGACTCCTTTGACGAATCCTTTCATGTGTGGTGTGTAAAAATAGGGTAGGGGGTTCACCACGTAGGGGATCACCCCCCCTGGTCCGACCGCAGGAGCGACATCATCTGCCGGAGCGACGCTCGGTACTAGGTCTCGATAGGTACCCAGACGTAATGACAAGACTCTTGGCCAAGACACAGAGTCCGGTGATAACGAGAAATGCGCGTGCTCTCATCACGCTTCGGATTCTCCTGTGTCTTTTTTTCCCAAACGGCGTGTTCCGAGAGCTGTCCTGCGGCTGCAACGTAGCATTGCCTCCCGCGCAGCCAATCAAGACGCTGATCCCCTGCCGTGTACTACTGGTCTAGTAGTAGTAACGAGGCATCGCTCATGTCTCATCGCCGTAGTGTACGGAGAAATAATGAGGCGGGCATACTTACGAGACTAACACTCGTACTCGTGCCGTTCGCAAGGATGTGTTGGAGTGCCGGTATTTGTTATCCAGAGCAGGATCCAGGAGGCGTCGTTTCCATGTCAGTGCGCATTGCAAGCCCTTCGGCTGCCATGCTGATCGCAGGATCCAGGCCCACAAGGCTGTCGGAGTGATCGCCACAACTCCTTCTGTATAACCCGTTTTTGCTCATTCCCTGCAAATCTCCGAGCACGTGGGGAGCCAACTGCGAGACATCCATCCTTTTTGTAATATCCGCGGTGTTTGCGAGTCTGTACTGGGACATATCTTCGGAACCCGGTCAATGAGCGGGCGTCGCGACGCCCACAGGGTGCAACCCTACGAGGAGCACGCCGTGTGCAATGGCGAGTTGGGACTCCTATTGCTCCATTAGCCCACTCCAGTTGGCAACGTTTCCCCTCTTAGCTGCAAGTGCAATTGTACGTAAACCATCAGCACACTAAATCATGCCCACGGTTGACCAGGTGAGCCGATCTCGTCACGCAAAAACCCCAAGGAGAGAGGGTGGTGACACCGTCGACATGCTCAGCGGTGAAGCGTGTTATGGCTCAAAGCCGGTCAGACAGGGTCTTTCAGCTGTCTCTGCCGTTGATAATGCCGGTACTTGTAATCTGTATATATGTAGACTGTAGACATGTATAGATATTGCAGCTACAAACTGTTATTAGCAAACTCAGGGTTCGCCAAAGCCTCGGGCGGTGGGATGTTCTTTATCGTGTACATACTCTGTCCCTGGCCACTTGATGGGGACGGACCAATCAGTCGTGCCATAGACGGAACATTGTTTAAAGACTTGAGCTTAAGGGTCTTATGAGACGCGGGATGCAAGTTCACTGGCCAACCTACGCCAGTAGCTGCATAGCAAAGTTCGACTCCTGAAGCTGACCCCGGTTCAGTGGGGCGTCGCCTAGTACGTACTGATTTGGTTGGCTACCCAAGGCCGCCCCGTTCACAATCTGTTCTATGCTCACGTCGTCGGTCCTTCTAGCGCGGGTGGTGTTGATCGATGGCCTTTCTGATTATCGAGTTTATGCCCTGATGGCGCCAACAAAGGACGTGCTGGAAGACAGAGGCGGGATGGGCTGCTCGGGCCTTGGTGCCAATACGCGCACGTGTAGCGTACAAAAGCTGCGGTACCGCGCCCCTAGACAAGTGCATAGTGCACTGACATGTCTATTAATATTCCATATGGATCTCACGAAAGTGGAAAGGCTGTTAGCTAGCCTGTTCTTGCGGTTGAACAGGGCGGCGACTCCACTGAAGTCGATGGTCGGCGCGTTGACGCCAGAACCCTGACAGACACTCTTTAGGGATGTACAACAGTTGGCTTGCCAGGAACACTTACCTGGTCGACCCCGAAGACCCTCCCACCCCCCCGGCCCCAGGGACAGAAGGGGAGTGAGCTTTTGGCCGACTGTGTGCCGGCAGCTCGGCATATGAGAGGTCGAGAATTTGGGCGAGCCCGGGCTGAAGTCGATCCTTTCCTAGATGGGTTTACATTACCTGTGGTCCCTAAGGGGGCCGATGAGACGAACACTGTCGGGAGCGGCCGACAGACGCAGCAACGTCTTCGGCCGCCTCCAACGCGAGGGCCAAACAGAAAGGCGCCGATAAGTGAGGGATCAACAATCGGCATGAACCATCCTGATTGCAGTGGACGGGGGAATTTCCCTTTTGCGAGCCACCAAAGCGGGGTTGTCTGCCTCTCCTGTTGCTGCCAGTGATGGCTTGCTGTCGGTGAGGAAATGAAACGGATCTCCGCGACGAATATAGTAGCAAACCCACTAGATGGCAACCGCCGTGTTTCTTTGCCCTGGTCTTTGGAAAGATTGGCGAGACATCCTCCATTCGACCTACCGAGCCCCTAATCCCGATGAACAATGTCCATTGGTCAGCCACTCGGGAAGCTAAAGAGCTTAACAGGTCAAGCCACAGGCTAATGAGCTCCAAGATCAAAGCATCATGGCGTACAGATCGGGTGGGAGAGCGACGGTGGATCATGATAGGTTGCAGGGGGAGAGAGTGCTAATACTGTAGTGGACGTCAGCAAGGGGTGAAAGTTGGAAGGGAGTGTTGCAATTGCCCGGCTTACAGTACGTGTACATGGCGGGTGTACATATATTATACGCACACTCCTGCAGTGCGCAGATCTAATTCGGAATTAGGGTTGCAGTGCGGGCCTGCAATCTGAGACCTACGCTGAGATTGTCCGGATGAAGAGGTCACCAAGCGTCAAAACCGGAACTCGACGAGTCACTCGATTATACCCAACCCACCCGACGATAGTGCTGACTCCCCTTTGGCTAGACTTCGTTGAAGTTGCCGAGCTAGGTCCTGCTGACCGTATGAATTTTTGTACGAGTATGCGCGTTTGCGTGAGGGGTGTGCGCGCGCGTTTGCCAAAGCTGCGGGGTAGCTGCGTGGCTGTTCCACTCTCCAGCGACGCTGGTAGAAAATATTGCCAGTAATATTGGATACTTGAGTCTTCCGGTGGGTTCGAATCGTTCGACGTCAAAGAAAAGAGCCCTGACAAATGGCTAAGCTGCCATCAGAAGACCCCCGTGATGTGGTCCTGCATGGTTGAGGTCAGTGCTTGAATGGCATCAACAGTTCCGTATAGTACTTTACGGAGGAGAGTGAGTGAAGAGCCTGATTTCCGGCAGCCACAGTCGGGCACTGGAAGGCTCACCGTTTAACTCGGCCGTGGCACGGCTGTACGAGTAATAATGCAAGTGGCAGAGCCCCGAACCGAAAGAAGCGAGAGCCGTCTGGGCGAAGGTTTGGGCGCTGCGCTTGGTCCAGGTGGTCTTTTGTCATGGGACGACTGGCATGGTGGCGTCATCTTCGGAAAGTACCAGGTACCTACTAATAGTCAGGTACTAGTAGTACCGGTACCTCGGGCCATGCCTTCCATACCCCACATTTGCGCCTAACAATGGAAGGAACATCCCACTGACTCGCGAATGGCGAGAGTAATGGACATGTTCACCAAGCAAGATACCCAAGTAAAATAGGCACATACGGTAAGCTCCCCGGATAGAAGATTGAATCCGCTCAGATTGTGTCTATTGCCGAGGACACTGCTGGATCGGCACCTGACGATCGCGGCGCGTGGAAAACTGGTAGAAGGCTGCATGGAACGTTTGGAGATGCATCGGGGATTGGCCAGGTCCGGTGAGCACTTGCAGAGAGCAAGGCCGAACGATGCTAGCGCCCTGCATGTACCAGGCCTATCATATGAACAACGGACTTGCATACTGACGGTAATACAGTCTACAGCCCCGGGATTTTGGTATGGCCATGGAGTAGAAATTGGTCGGACGCAGCATTTGCTACCTGGTATCTCCGGCCTTTTGTGACCTGATCCGAGGCACTTTGAACAGGAAGAAGCGGGAGCTGATGTGAATGCCCAAATAAGACGGCAGTATGTGGGTTGCTCCTGCCCGCAGGTCGATGTCCGGTAGGTAGTGCTGACGAGAGTCGGCCGATGTGGAACCTGCACAAGATAATCCCACCTCAAGGCCGGTTCCAACGTCAATATTGAATCGACTATTACTGGCTGCCGGCGTTTAGGTATTGGACATCTTCGAACCAGTAAGGGCGACAAAGACGGTGTATATCGGGTACTCGTATAGCTGCCGCTGCTGAAGAGCGAAGCAGCAGCAGCTGTGTCCGTGCTCTCCCGTGCGTCTGGGAATCACGCCAAGGCTGTTGTCAAAAGTTCATCCACCTGACTCGCAGTCTGTCACTAAATGGGCGAAGCGGCTGATGATTCCTGTGCAAGTGCGTTGACGAGTGCCGGCATACCAGAGCTGGGACAGACATAACCACTGGTGGTCGGGTTGGGGCGCGGCCGGGAATGCGCATAGTAGGGAGACGTCGGAACCGACAACATGGAGATGCTACTGCTCGTCCCCCGGCAGACTCTCCAGGACAATGTGTTGCTCCCGTTTCATCTTTGCCATGTGTTTCTGGGACACCTGGGAGTCGCTGCGACGACAGTGGGCAGTGAGACAAGGTCGCGCTGGGTTCGGGCCTGTCTCCGCAGCCAGGTCCAAGGATCAACACGGAGCCCACACACCGCCAGAGGTTCGTTGCTTGTGAAAGCCCCCCCACCAAAATCCCGTCGACGCAGTGTACAAATGTGCATGTATCCGTTCAAAAGTGGCTCTCGGGAATCGCGCCAATGCAACCTTGTCTGGGAGGGATTGCAGAACGGTGAGTGCAGTGTGCATTCTGGCCATGGGCGACTGCTTCCATCAGCGGGCAGACCAGACCAGCGGAGCAGTGGCCGGACTCCCGTTCTCACATGCATGATAAAGTGCGTCCGGTTGCGCAGGCAAGATCTGATCTCATAAAAGGAGGCTGGGGTCAATGCAATGTGCGGGTTGGGGGGGCAGAAGCCAAACGAGGTTACGGGTGACCGGACATTGGGTGTGTGGGCGGGAATGCCACGATCAATGCGCGTCTGTTTAGGTGCTGGACTGCAAGGAGTAGAAAACTCACCAACGTGCAGTGCTCCGTGGTGGGGTTGCAAAAGAACCTTATTCCCCCACTTGGGGTGGATATCCGTGGCTGCGGCGGGTTGGGGACTTGGGGTGGGCGGCAAGGGAAGGGTACCAGGTACCTGAATAAAGCGACGGCGGCTCGACCAACCCACTGAACAAACGCTGTTACTGTGACGGTGATTCTGATGCCGTCGGTGGTTATCGTGGCTGCGCTGGGATGGATGGATGGTGACTCGGCACATAACACCGTCGTTACAACACGCTGCCACATATAATAGCAGGACCAGGGCGCGACGAATACTTCGAAACCCGGGCACCAGTCGGCCGGGTCGATCATTAATTTTTGATTACTGGCCGTGAGGTCCGTGATGGTGGATGGGCCAGTTTGTGGCCTATGTCCAACCTCCACGCGGGACCAAGACCTGTGTTTAAAACAATTAAGGGCATGGCTCGCTACTTATTAGTATACTACCTATTATATGTCCCGAGGGTTATGAATATCAGCGCCGTTCGGGGGATGAGCGGAGGTCCTGCGGAACCGAGTTGCATGGGGCAAACAAACAGCCACAGTCGTGATTGCTGGGTTCGGGCTGGGGTTTGGAGGGGCGGTGGTGCATCGAACTTTTGGCCCTCAGATTGCGAATATATGCGCCGTCCGACAATTCCGGAGAACAGTATGCACTTGTACTAGCAAGTACTGATGGAAGGGTCCTCCTGTCAGGCTTCTCTGATGGAGACATCCGCTGTTGCATCTCCCCGTCCAATATAGGTACGGAGCGGATGCGGCACGGTGGTCGGTGACGGGGAGCGGGGGTCTCGTGGTAAGGGATACCCTACCTGTACCCTATCGGTATTGTTAGCCGCGCCCCCCATGAAATGATTAAACCCCTTCCCCGGCAATCGCAAGGTCGTATCCTTCGCCAGATACAGTAAATATCCGGCAGTGGCAACGAATGACAACGGAGGATGGCATGGATATCGGCCGCTGCCTTCGATGTTGACTCCACGGTTGGTTTCCCGTCGATTAACCGAGCGGAGGAGACACGTGCTGTTAGACACAAACCAAAGCAGGAGCAGTCGATGCTCGCTCCAGCATAGACACGGCAGGCACGCGTTTCCATTTTGGAGCGCAGCCTGTCTGCCAGGGAAAGAGCGACAGCCCTACCCACCAAGGGGCATGGCAACGGTAGCCCTGAAAGTCTGGAGTTCGCTAAAGGTTCCTTCCAGGTTGTGCCTGTAGGTCGTTTCCTGATTTCGCATGGCCTGACCCAGTGAACGTTTCAAAACAACCTGGAAATTGTCACGCTCCCCATCGCTTTTCGCCTTGTGTACCTTGAGGCTCAGCCGCTCTCGGCCGGCAAATGAACGGGTCAGTCAAGCTCCTGGCGGCCGACGAGTAGCAATGCCTCTCACACCCGCGCACATCACAGGGACCACGGGGGAGCTCACTCGGGGCGATCGAACCGGCAGACGGCAGACGGCAGACGCGGCGGCTCCACGTCGCCCAGCACACCAAGTCCAGCCACCATCGGTTCATCATCCTCGTCGACAGCACCCGCCACCTGGGGCCCATCCCAGGTTCTCTGCTCTCATTTGCCCGCCTCGGTTCCGCACAACCAACTGCCAACCAGTGCGGCGTGCTGTGGGCTCTACGCAGCGCTGCGTACCTATCGCCTAGTGTACGGCAGCTCTCTACCAGCGTACCTGACCGTACATGGCAGACGCCACTATTATGCCAAGTGGTACTAGTTTCAGAGGTATGCTTGTCCGCTTCAGTGAGCGCCACCCCGCCTTGGCCCTTGAGGCGTCGCACTCACAGGCTTCCGTCAGTCTTCTCGAAGCACCGCCATCTGGACAGGACAGACGGCTGCGTCCTGAAACTCGACAGCGCGTCGCCGGGCTGGCCGGCGGCTGTCGCTGCGACCTCATCCGAAGGCCGAAGCGAAGACGACGCCTAGCCCTGCCAGGAGCATAAGGTAGGCACGAAGGAAGTAGGAAGCCCCGAACAAGGCCAGCACAGACGCGGCTTGGACAGGCGATGCGGCGCTACGTAATGGACGTCCGTCCCCCTTGTACTCGGATGGCCCGTGGCCTCAAGAGGCCCATGCGCTGGTCGAATCGTCTCCCCTCCGGCCTGTCGACGGCCCAAACCAGGGAGCCCCTGTCGCTATGCCCTCTCCATTATCATCTGCAGGCTGGGGTGGACCCGCTGATCTCCTCGCTCCTTCGGCTGCGGCGACTGGGACTCCTCAAAAACTTGTATGTGCAAGGATCGTGACTGCGCACACTCCCTTCCCTCCACCCCATCTTGGCCTCATTGGGGTGGCCTCTCCGCCGCTATCTTCAACATCACCAGCACGCCAGTCTGATGCGACAACGCCCCCCCACTCACACCCGTCCCTCATGGTAACCGCTCGTCGGGACCCCTGCCATGGTACTGTATGTACGTACTCTCTCCAATCTGTCTTCCCCCAAGCTCCCTCCCACATGTAAATATGGATACACCTCTGGATAATCCCGTCGTCTTCATATACATACATAACTGTCCCTCCTCATCACTCCCGTCTCTGCATGTTCTTACATACTTTATACTATTTATTCCGTTGTGTTACCTCTCTGTACACCGGTGACCTCGAAGCTTATTCGGATCGCATCTTACTGCTCTACACTTGGTGATACCCTGAATCTTCTCTTGTCTACGCTACACAGACCCATCAGACACCCCTCAAGCCCGCACAAGGCCCTACGAGACCGCCAACCAAGGCACTCCCTCGCCATGACGGCCCCCATTTCCCAGCAGACCGTCCAGGTCAAAGACACCGCCGCCGCTCGCAAGCGCAGAAGACGTGCCCCCACTGGCGGCGCCTCCGACGACTGCTTCACCTGCATCAAGCGCAACGTCAAATGTGACCGTCGCCGGCCGTACTGCTCTCAGTGCCTCGAGGTCAGCAGCGAGTGTTCGGGGTACAAGACCCAGCTCACTTGGGGCGTCGGCGTCGCCAGCCGTGGCAAGCTCCGCGGTCTGTCCCTGCCCATCGCCAAATCTCCTCCCGTCACCCGCGAGCCCAAGAAGTCGCCCGTTAGCCGTGCCAGGGCCAACAGCGCCGCCGTCGCCCGCGCCAACAGCAACGCCCAGCAGCAAAATAACAACAACCACCAACACCACCAACACCACCACCACCAGCAGCAGCGCGGCAGCCATTCGCCACAGTGGCCGACCCATGAGGAGATGCGGAGCCACGGCACCGCACCACAGCCCTCCAGGGGCCCTATCGACATTCCCTCCGTCGCCCATGCTGGGCCTCCTTCGGGACCTACGACCCCTTACGGCATGCCCGGCTACGACTATCTGGCCATGTCTCACCCCGATAGCCACCATTCTATGCCTCACAATAGCTGGAGCAGTGTTGGATATTCTCCGGGCGTTGTCCATTCTCCCGATGGCCACTCTCGTTTCTCTAAATTCCCGCTGGCCCTTGTCACCGACGGCCTCTCGTCGTCGGTGAGCTCGGTGAACAGCGACACCGACTACATGTCGCCGATGAGCCAGTCCTATCCCCGGGAGGAGCTGTCCTTTACCAACAGCCCGACCCTCATGTACGACAACTACAGTACACATCAGAGCTCCCCTGTGCCCCAGAGCCCGCCTTCCAGCATCACCATCGATCACTCCCGCGCCCCTACCTCGTGTCCTGGACTGGTCTACACCCCGCCCGAGCACGGAAGTCTCACTTCCCATCACCTGGACGTCTTTGAATGTCAAATGGGGCCCAAAATGATGCGAGAGTGTGGCAGCCTCAGTGAGCATCATTCGGCTCCCTGCGTCGCCTACACATTCTAATTGGCCAGCAGATGTCCCTGATGTCCGCGTCTATGAGAATGGACGCGGCTGCGCTGGCCCCGCGTGGACATCTGCCCAGCGCCAGCATCAGCAGGACGAGCAGGCCTTTTCTCGGTCGGAACCGTCGTTTCTCCAGCCGCCCGTCGACACTCAGGCCACCCAGGTCAGCCAGGAGCTGATGTCCAGGATGTCCTTCTTCATGGACTACTACAATAACACCGTCTGCCCGTCCATGGTGTTTATCGACGGGCCGAAGAACCCTTTCCGCGAGAACATCATGCAGCTCGCCAGCGGTAGTCCCAGCTTGCAACATGCCATCTGCGCCCTGGCGGCGTGCAACCTGAGGATGAAGAGGAAGCTCAGTCTCGGCCATGACCTTCATGAACTGTCCGCGAAGCTCGTGGCTGAGAAGCAGGCTGCGGAATCTGCACCCAACAACCAGATCGACGACCGGGCTCTGTCGGAGGAACATCAACACCGCAATCTAGCAGTCCATCTGCTCAACCAACAGCTCAACGACACCGTCGCCTCAAGCCATGACTCTGTCCTCGCAACTATTCTCCTGCTCTGCCATTACCGGATGGTGGAATCTGGCATCGCCAAGTTCCACACACAGTTTGCGGGGGTCAAGAAGATCCTGTCGATCAGACAATCTCAGCAGATGGCATCTGCTGGTGAGCCATCCTGGATGGAAGGGGTTTTCGCGCACTTTGATGCCATTTCCGCCAGCATCAACGACCGCGAGGCCCAGCTGTCCTCACCATTTGACGGCCTTGGCCCTGACGGCCATGTGCTACCCGCTGGCGCCGAGAACCTGGTGGGCTGCGACCGCGACCTCTTCAAGACGATTACAAAACTCGGTCGCCTGAACCTCCTGTCCCAACATCGCCCGGTCCAGACACAAGCTACATCTCCTGAAGAGAGAGCGCGGTCGCATTCGCCTTTCGGCATGCCTTTGGGTCAGACACACAGAGGTAGCATCAGCTCTGCTGCTGGCCAGCCTCGCTTTGATGGTAATGGATTCGGCTCTACGCTGGACGAAGAGGACGTGGTGGTTTCGATGGCACGCTCACCGGGCACGTACGACGCCCACCGATCCGCATTCTGGAAGGAGTGGAAAGAGGTCCGTCTCGGGTTGCAGAACTGGCGGTTCGATGCATCGGCGGTGGTTTCGCACCTGCCTGGATCGCCAAGTTCTGCACAGGTGCGTGATCTCGGGTCTGTCTCGGAGGCGTTCCGGTATGCTGCCCTGCTCTACACGGAGCGCTTGGCTAGCCCGACCTTGCCTTCCAGCCACTCCAATTTCCAGCACCTGGTTAGCCAGGTGGTGTACTACGCTACAAGCCTGGAACCCGGAAGCTCGGCGGAGAAGTTCCTCCTGTGGCCTCTGTTTGTTGTTGGCTCTGAATGCATCAACGAGCTCCAACAGAATATTGTGCGCACCAAGTGCCGGGAGTTGATGTCCCGCTCAGGATACATGAACAACCTGTCAGCTCTCGAAGTTCTCGAGAGGCTGTGGGCCACGGATCTGAAAGAGCCAGAGGCCAGAGGTACAAGACTGCACACCGTCGGTCGACGGAGCCCGTTCAACTGGGCCAAGTGTATCGGGGGCAGCGGTGTCGATGTGGAATGGATCATATTTTGATGATGCCATGACTGGTATCTGCAACTGTCATGTGAAATGAGATCTTGTATATATGCATTGAGCGCATGAAGGGCATGCGACGTACATGGAAGATTCTGTACTATTTACCATCTGGGTGCGTTTTGGGTTTTCTGTGTTTTGATGAAGGGTGAAGGGGAACGGCTTGGAAGCATTCTAGTGATACCTCCGTGTGGATCTGGGTTTATTTAGAGAAAGTCTAATCTAGCATTATGATTATAACATTGGGATTAAAGCGGAATACATCAAACTACTCAGACGTCTAGAGGACCTCCAGTGATTTCGACAGGAGACTGTGGTGGTGGCCCACATACGAGGAGTTCCAACTACCTACGATTCAAGCATCTGGAGACAGGCATCTACCAAGCCGCGACACCAGTACGGAATGGAAGCCCAGGGTAACAAAAATACGTACTACCGACGTAATGCCTTTTTTTTTTTTTTTTTAGCCGGTGCGGGAGGTGGAATGGCGGCAAGTTACAGATGTGTGCGTAGGTACCGGTGCTTTCGATGCTGGGCCGCCTCGGACTCGACGAAAATTGGCAAACGAAAGCGACGCCGAAACCCCACGTTGTAGCCGGGTAGGGGAGGTTGTGTATACGTCGGTTGTTGTTGTTGTTGTTGGCTCGGCCGGAATCCTTCACGGCCGACACGCGGCTCGTACGATTGTTCGAGAGATTCACTCACGCCCCTTCCAGTGCACCCCTTTTTCTGAATCTCTGCTGACGGCCGGGGTGACGATGCAGTGAGGGATCTGAATAAGGGGCCTGACTAAAGGAAGGGGGGGGGGGGGGGNGGGGGGGGGGGGAGCATGGGGATGGCGGTGGAAAGGTAATGAGGAGCCTCGGGAGATGGACCGCCTATGGCTGGGGTACGCTCTCTCGCGTAGAGCCTTACCGCCTTACATACCGGCGCTGGCTTGCGAAGGAACGTTGTAAAAGAGGATCGCGGGGTCGGCACGCTCGGACATCGCCGTGACGTCGTTGGCTGGGCTGAATCTGTGACTTGTAAGGGGTGAGCTAGGCGCAGGCGGGCGAGGGGGCGAGGGGGCGCATCGGAGGATTTAGCCCGCTAAGGACCCTGATCGGCGACTAGTGTCCTCATTCGGGAGATAAGAGGCTTACGGCAAGCTTCAGCGTCAGGGAAGGAGAGAAGGATCACATATGTAGATAGAAGCTGGGGTTGGAGGGAGGGGGGAGGGGAGGGGGGTGTGTGTTTTGTCCTCGAAGGCTTGTTCTTTTCGGGCGTTATGCATATCGAGACCTCGGATGATGACTTGCATGGCGCGATGTAATACTACCAGCTAGTCCGTACACTGCGGTCTGTATAGTGTAGCAGTGGGAGTAATCCGCGGCGTCGCATTCGGGTCAACCTCTTCCTTGGGGGTGCCGGGGCACTCTGCAGACGAAAAGACAAAGTGATCGCAAGAATCAGCCGTACTCACCATACGCCGCACAAACATGTCAGTAAGGGAAGGCTGAGGGACCATGGATGTGCTCGGAAGTCGCGTTGTTGGTCGCTGGGCCCCTAGGGTTCCACCGAAGGATTCGAGCGTGCGATGGGGCTATGTCTGATGTTGATATCTCGTCGGCCCGGCCAAGGAAGGAATCGTCGGCCGATCTTCCAACATATCCAACTGTTCATGCACAGGTGAACGGCGTACCGTCAACACAACCAAGATGGGAGAGGAAACGTGGTGTAGATAACTATACCCTGCCATCGACGAAGGAAGCCATGTACCTTATGGTCGGGATATCTAAGGCCGAAGGGACAAAATAGGCTCTCTCCTGTAGGGAGGATGGAAGGATTGTATCGGCGCGGTTCCAAGATTGATTATTTCGCTTTCATCTCTTAGGACGGTTTCCGATGTACGACATTGCTCTGCGTTCCTACTTATCTTGCCACAGCGCCCTATGCATGTGATGGATGAATGGATTTGCCGAAGAGGCCTGGCAGTTGAGTTGGTTGTCGTTTCGGGGGAGAGTCTTGGTACCCGAGAACTTGCGAGCAGATTTACGAGGAAAGGCGGTACGCGCTTTATTGTCATCTTAACTAATTGATGCACATCTCGTCGTCAAGGTTCGCAGGCGCCAAAGACTATGTATATGGTACCGAACATGTACGTGTAGTTAGTCACAGATATTGTCGATATAGGCTACATAGAGATGTCGTTAAAGGAGACAAATCCGTAAGAATCAACCCGCTTCGAATCAGAGTAGCTTGCTTACTTTCTGTATACCGCGTCGTCTTGTGCTACTGAGCGAAGAGTCCAAGTCAGTTTGGGGGAGACCAGGGACGACAGCCGGAAACTACTGCATTGTTCCAAAGCTCGAGGAACTCAAGTCGGTATCACTACTGTAGCTCAAATGTTTTGTATTTCCGAGTCTGCCCCGCCTATCCGATGTTGCCCGCTTCAACCCTCAGCGAACGGGATGAAGGTGGCTAGTGACTTTGGTCAACTGGCTGGAGCCCAATATAGACATTTCTTAACCTCGAGTGCCTGTGGTGGCAATTCTAGAAGCTACTAACGTTAGTACATTGGTAATGGAGAGTGAGAAATATGTTGAATCTCATTTGATAATGGCGTTTGGAACAAGGCCAACGTCCTAGTTGAAGGGTGCCCTTGGTTCTGCGAAAGGGGGGTAAGCCCTGATAGACCACATCGAAGCTCCCAGTTGTCATTGAGACAGGAATTTGTTCCTATGGTGAAAGCAAGTGGAGGCAGGTGAATACATTATCTCTTCCTCCACGAAGGAGCAACCGCCGCACTTTTTAACTCCCATGACTCGGCTAGTCATCTCCATCCAGTACCCAGGGTGAAGAGGGAAAGTAGGAGACTTTCCACTCGTCATAAAGTTTCGGAAAAAGAGGAAGGGCTACATCGATCAAAGGGATAGGTCAGAGTTAAAGTTGCATTAAAAGATACGAGGGTATTCCATTCCGTACACGCCATATCCTGCTTTCTCTTTTTCCTTCCCATTATTCAAAAAAAGACGCTATGATGTGAAAAATAATAATAATTCCGAATCAACCCGTGGTTGGTGGTTGTTTATGTACAAGTAGGGGCTAAAAGCATGCTACAGTAGGTCAAGCTCAGCGCCCTGCGTTGGCCGTCAGCGTCAGCTCCGGAAAGAACTGCGATAGCTTCCGCGGATTCCGAACATCCGCCGAGCTGGGCTCGTTGATCTCGGAGGTCTGCTCTTCGGAGAACGAGGTGCTGCTCTTGTGGGGGGGTTGAGCGGGACGACTCGTAGCCTTGATGCTCATCTGTGCCGTGCTGGCCCTGGGGCAAGAAGCCTGTGGGGGTTGGTAGGGTTGCGGAGGCACCACGCGACGGCGGGCGAGGTCGGGACTCAGACTCCGGTTCCCCGTGGCACTGCCCAAGAACTTGTTGAAGCTGTCGGGTCCGCTGCCTCCGTCGATGGCGGGGCTCGCTGACCCGCTGCTGTGGACTTTCTCGTTGGATACCAGTCCTTTGGCCTGGACGAAGGCGCTGGAACGGACGTGGTACGGATCCCGCTCGTAGTACTTGTCGAGGATAGGGTGCATCATGACCGTCTGGCGATGGATGGTCAAGATTGAATTCGTCGGCACGTTCACCCAGTTTTCTTGATCGCATTAGCCAATGCTCGTCACGGGGTTGGAGAAGTTGGGCTTACCTCTCTCAAAAGTCAAAGGCTCGCTTGCGACGAGAACAATATCGGCACCCTTGTCCTTTCGTTCCATCTGGTATTGGCGATCATCCGGGGAGGCCGTCCTCGTCGCCCACTGGGTGCCGGAGGAGTAGTATAGGCTGGCAGCCTCGTCCTTGGCGCTGCTAATGTACCTCGTGCAGATGATGCTGTGGCCATCGGTGACGGCAAAGTTGAGCAGACTCCTCGTGTCGACGTCCTCGCTCTGTATGATGCTCTCGGGGATCGCGTCGGTCATCTCATTGATTATTGCAATCGTTCGCTCGACGGCCTTCCGCAGCACCGTCGGCCCGAAGCCGTTCTCCGGGCAGGAGCTCGGGTCGTGGCCCAACCGCTCGAGCGTGTCGAGGAAGAGTGCAAACGCCCACTCGCTGTCCGTGCTGCCCTTGACCCCCAGATACCACCTGTCGGCCAGCCGGTTCGCCAGATGACGCTTGATGTGTTTCCAGCCGCCAAGACCTCCATTGTGCATCCACATCAGGGAGCCATGCGTGAAGGGATGGCAGTTGTCTTCTGTAAGGGAGCCCTCGGTCGTTGCGCGGACGTGACCGAATATGAGGCGGGATGCCGTCTTGGACGCCAAGCGCTGCAGGTTCGTGCAGTTCCACGCAGGTATTGTGGATGTGAAGAGGCAGGGCGCAGGGCCCAACTTGGAATCGGTATAGAATCCTATGCCGAAGCCATCTGCATTGTTCTGGCCTCGTCGCGTGTCCTATGGTGTGGTAGATGTTGTGGTTAGTTACCAGGTCCTTCGGCAGGCCAGGAGGCGGGTTTGCAGGAGCTTACGAGGCGGAGGCGCGAGTCGAAGGACTGTTTTAGGATCGAATGAGTCGGATCGAGGATGAGCTTGGATAAGAGGATCTCGTCACTGCCCTTGTAGACCTGGACAGCGATGGGCAGTTAGTTCTCGTGATGCTGCTGAGTCGAGACTGTCTGCCGACGTCGGAGCGGGAGGGACTCACCAGGAAGCGGCACATGGCGCGGGCAGCGGCGGTGGCAGCAGCGGCGGCGATAGGGAACTGTCGACAAGTTTGCGCCTATCGTCAGTGGTAGACGGTCTCAAGGCTCAGTTGTTCGAGTAGTCCGTATGGTAGGAATAATTAGAGGACTTGGTGAGAAAAGAGTCGGAAGGGAGGACACGGAGGCGATTGTTCAATCACGGCCGGCGATGACACCATGGCCACCTCCGGGTGGTGAGGGCTGCCGCTACGGCGAGCGGTGAGTCGCTGGGCGCTGGGCGCTAGGCGCTAGGACATGCAGGGTGCCGGAGGGCACCAACACTTACAGGACATTACTCGTGTAGAGTTTCTACAAAATATATGATACTGTACTACGGATCAGGTAGGGTGGTTTATATTGCAAGTCCCGACTTGGTAATACCACATACAGTACCAGTCTGATTCCTGGGCAACCCTCCATAGCTCCCCGCGTTATGTAAAGTGCAACCGGGTCTCTTCGAAGTGCGTAACTCAAATTAGCTCTTTCCTTTGCACGTTTCTCATCATTACGGTTATAATTTCAGACGGCCATCTGGGGCATCTTGGATGAAATCCATGCCAGTTTCCAGTCGCAGAGTTTGCATGCGACTTCACATGGGATTCTTGGAATATCAGAATGGAAGGAGCCTTGGGAGTCGGACGGCAGTGACTCGACCATCTTGGGAGGCAAGAGCGCCTAGCATACCTAGCAGTACCTGCCGGTATTAGTAGGGTAATAAGTCGGTAAGGACTAACGTTAGTAGGTAGCACCTGCGACAGCGGACGACAGCCCCACCACCGCCACCAGCCCCCGCCACTGGGCCACTGGAACGCGATAATCCATTTACACGCTCCGCGTCCACGACGCCCTCAAACCGCGTCTCTCCACTTGTATCAACCCCGGCCGGTCTTCCCAGCCCCGGCCAACCCAATCCAACCCAATTCCTTCTCTTGCGTTCGGTTTCTTCAACTTCTTCCCGTCTTGTGTGTTTAGCTATGCCATCACCTTTCTGAGTTTTCCTTTTTATACGTTCATCCGACGCGTCTCTTCTCTCGACACACCGACAGCAGCAAGCAGCAGCAGCAGCAGCAGCAGCAGCAGCAGCAATAGTACAGCAGTTATGGACATCGACCATCATGACGCCTCCCCGGCGGACCGTACAGCTGCTCCCTCGAGCCCTCCTCCTCTCCCTACCCCCGCTGGCAATGGATTCCTCTCGCCCACTAGATCGAGTCGACGGAAAGAACGACGCGATCCTTCTGTGACACCCAGGAGATTTGGCAGGTTCTTCACCCCAAGGACATCACAGCCCATCGTCGGACGCAGGATACTGGCCAGTATTGATGCGGAAGAGCTGAATCGCCAGCCGCTATCCCCACAGTCATTAGCCAGCGACGGCCTGGGTCATCACTCTCCACTGGCGCCCTCCTCTCCGATTCAACCCTTGAGCAGCCCTAGTCGAAATGGCCGGAAAAGAAGCAACCCTGGGCAGACAGAGCCCATCATACAGCGCCGGGGACTTGTCCCCGATGACATGCAACCTCCACACTTGGATCTTCCCGGTAGAGATGCCTCTCTCAACTCCCAGAGCCGAGCAGTCCAAGGCCCCTCGATTGATCTGGGAAATGCTACCTTACTTCGTTTCCTCAAGACTTCCCGTGGGCAGACTCCATCCGCCAAGGATAGGCTGCTCAAAGATGCCTCTCGCGGTCCTACATCGAAGAGGCAGCGATTCCAGGCCCCCGATATCCATACGCCCATCCCAGTCCGCAAGCTCGCCAACCGCGGTTTCGAAGCCCAGTTCCTTGATCGTGAGCACGGATATTCTTACCACAGCGGGAGGGAGTATCTGGCGTGTCCGGCCAGTGACGCGAGAGCACAGACGGCGGCATTCTATAGTAACTCTAGCGATCATGAGTACACTACCAACTATGCAGAAGGCGGCGGCCACACCATCCCCTTCTGCCAGGCGAGCTACAACAACGCTCCCGTAACAGCGGTCGGAGACGAGCAGGGTTACATCCGCCTATTCAGGACGGATGGCTGGGCCGATGGGCAGAGCAAGGTGGAGTCCTTCTTCAAGGCTCACGACAACGCCATCATCGACGTTGACGTGTCAGCCGACGACATGAGGCTGGCCACTGCTTGTGGCGACTGGTCCGGAAAGGTCTTTGACACGACGACGCAAACAGCTGCCGTAGAGCTGAAGGGGCACATGTCTGGTATGCGACAGGTCCTCTTCCAACCGGGCCGTGCCAACGGCGATGTGCTCGCCACAGCAGCCAAGGATGGGTGTATCAACATCTGGGACCTGCGATGTGGCTCTCTGCGTGTGAATACCTTCTCGACTCACTTCGGCGATATGCAAAGGGTCACCCGGAGAAATACGGGCCTAGACCTCTTCGACACTAAACCGATCAACTCGATGGACATGGCCCATGTCCGGACGGTTAACGGGCACAACTCCCCTGGGTCGATCACGGCCCTTCAGTGGTTCCCATCTGGCCGAGAGCACCTTCTGGTGTCTGGTTCGGAATGCTCAGCTGCCATCAAGCTCTGGGATATACGATGTATTAAACCTCGTCACCGCGACCAGGCCACTCCCCTCGCTGTCACCGATGTCCCTCGCCATCACAACTTTCGCCCCTACGGCCTCACCTCCCTGGCTCTGAGCTCCGACGCGACCCGCCTCTATTCTGTCTGCAAGGACAACACCATCTACGCCTACTCCACCGCCCATCTCATCCTCGGCCAGGCCCCCGAGCTCGTCAACAGCTCCGTAAAGCGCCGGCCGCGCGCTCACCTGGGCATCGGCCCACTGTATGGCTGGAAGAACGAGCGCCTCAGCGGCATCTCCTTCTGGGTCAAGTCCGCCATCCGTTCTGCGCGCGGCCTCCAGCCTGAGCTCCTCGCGGTCGGTGGCAACGACAAGAGCCCCATCCTCTTCCCCACCGATGAGCGCTACATGCGGACCGCCTTCCGCCAGCGCAGTCACATCCTCGAGTCGTCCACATCGGCCTTCACACCTTCTGGATCCCGCTCCACGCCCTCATCGCTCACACCTTCAGCCGACATTCCCATCTTCAGGTGCGGAACCCCGCTCGTCGGCGGCCACGACAAGGAAGTGTCCACGGTGAGCTGGACCAACACCGGACGCCTCGTCTCGCTATCCGACGACGGCAGCATGCGCCACTGGCAGGAAGATGACAGGTCGAGGGCACGGTACCTGCGGCAGGTGGGCGACTTTGGCGGGGAGAGGTGGAGTGCCGGGTGGGCTGAGGTCGGTCAGGACTGGGATGCGGCCGATGATGAGGACGAAGAGTGGTGACCGCGGCGTTTTGGGTTCTGGTGCTGGTGTACAGTTGAAAGGCGTTTTAGACCGTGTGACTTTTCGGGACTTCCAAGAGTGTTAGCATCGGCGTTTTCGAGGATATGTTCGGATACAACATTGTGGGACTAATGGGGGCGTTTGGCACGACTTATGAATGATACACGATCATGTTCAACTGAACACTGTTCACACCCGCGTTCTCTTGAGAGATGCTCATCGCGATGATTGTATAAACCAATTATGGCGTGGATGCAGGGCTATTATCGCCCCACTGACTGGGAGCTACATCTGTATATCTACCTACACCATCAAATCCACTAGGACGTCAAATATTCAGGTGGGATTTCGCCGCACCATCACAGGGTATCAAAACAAGTCCTCGTTATAAGTCACATACTGCCGCCCATACAGAACTCCTTTAGTTTCACACGGCCATCCCTCCGGGACTCTCGGGAGGCTCACCACTCCACCAGATGCCGGCGGCAGGCTAAAAGGGCCCATAGTATGATGGCCGTGAGGATCGCCACTAGAAGAAGCCAGTTTATCAGGCTGACGACCTGTATACTCCTTGATGCCAGCCTCAGACTCCCGCCGGGCTTCTCGAGTGGTAGGCCGCGCTTGGCGAGAGGTGGGATCTTGTCCAAGTCCCTCGACTTGACAGACATGGCTGGACAGAGCCCGAACCGCTGTGGGAGAGTCCGTGCTGGCGTGTTAAGAGGGTGCTCTCCCGAATGCATGGTAGCAGCGCTAGCCTTGCCCTCGTGGACGATATCTTCCAGGCCGGTGGTCTCGCCGCACACCTCGTCCAGCTGGTCCATCAGCCGCGTCATATTCTCAAAGATGCAGACAGCTTCTTGCACAATGTCTCGCCTCTGCTGCGCTGTGAGCATGGCCTCCGACTCGGACAAGCGCTTCTTAAACTCGCGCTTGAGATCTTCGCCGTCAGAGGGAGTGCCAAAACGTAGGAACCGGTCGGGAATCACTTGGAAAGCGTCTTGTTTCCGCATATTGTAGACGCATGGTTCTCGTTCCTGCTCACCGCGGGTGGTGGAGGTGATGGGACTGACCGTCTGGTCCCAAAACCCATGGCCAGCCGAGTGTAGCCTGGCTCGTATTATGCGTCCGCCGGCGAACAGGGCCATGAAGAAGATGTACGAGTAGGACAGGAGGACATGTGGTTTCGTGCCCACTGAGCTCCGTATGCGTTCCAGGAACTCGGCCAGTTGCCCCGGCCGGCGGCCGATGGTTGCGAGATGCTGCTCCACGACGCGCTCCGGCCAGCCGGTCATTGCCGCGACGTCTGCCCTGAGAGATTCGGAGCGTAGCAGGTCCGGCAGATGAATGCGTTGAAGCATGGCCAAAACGTCTCTACTCGCTCCGTTGGTCATCCGGGGAGCATCTGCATCTTCGGCAAGGGTTCCCGAGTTGAGGATATCCTGCCATAGGACCTCGAAGGTGATGTATATCGGCGCAATGTGAAGCAGGCCCGTCAAGTAGAGCGTGGGATCAGACGCCCTCGGGGGCAGAGCAAGGGGTAGGCGCTGGAGGATGCGCCTGTTGAGCTTGGCGTGCGCTGACTTGGTGGCTGCGGCGATGGACTCGGCAAGGGACATGCTGGCGCTGGCCTCGTAGTTTGCCATGGCCAGGAAAGTCAGTGAGGTCCGCGATGAGTGAAACCAGGTGATGTAGTATGGGAGCGTCCGAGTTGTTGACGTGGGTGGTTCGATTTCGGGATGATGATGCCTGGGAGGAAAGATTGAGAGACCCAAGCCATGACACAGCTTCAACAACCCTGCAACCTCAAGAGATGGGACGGCTTCAGAATCCTCAGCAAAATCAGGGACAATTCTATGAAAAGAAAGGCATAATTCCCTCTCCCGGAGACCGAGGCATCATCCGCCCATCGTGTGATGCAAGAGAAGGGGGAGACCACAGGGGCGGGCGTTGCCGGCGCGGCGGGATTCTGGACGGAGCTGGCTCTCCGCCGATCGAGATTCTTGTTCTGCTGAGACCAACGTTATCGATTCCGGCGGGGCGGGGGGGGGGGGGGGGGGGGGGGGGGGGGGGGGGGGGGAGGGGAAGGGAGGACCGGAAGCGCCCCCACCTCTGTAATACTTGATTAGGCTGATTTGCAGACTATTGAGGGCAACCATTACAAGCGCGCCACGGCGCTAGAACGGAGGCGGCGGAGGCGGCGGAGACGGCGGAAACCTTCGGGGGTCGCGGCCGGGACGCCGCTCCGGTCCGGTCCCTGCCGATTGCGCCATTCACCTTCAGGATCCAGGTACCGGACCAACCAGGAATTCATTTGTCACATGCAGGAACGAAAGACAGGATTAGTCCGCATCCTGGTGATATCATCCACATGTGCAGACCCAGTTACGTATGGCGAGACTTTCATTGATTCGTCAGTTACACACAGATCTCGGTCTGAACATTCGCATCTTCCCGCTCGCCTTCCACCTTGCTGGGCCCCTCTTCGCGACTCTCGTGGTTGATGAAGGCAAACGACGCGAGCACTACAACGGCCCCGATCCAGTATACAAAGCTCGAGTACTGCCCGTACTGTATCATCTCGCCTATCAGGGACAGCGGTATGGTCAGGGACATTCCCGCCGTCACCACCAGCGGCGTGGTCAGGAGCATGGCAAACGCCCACGCTATGTCGCCCACAAACGACGATAACGAGTTGACCTATGCCGTGGTCAGTCAAATTCCTGGCTCTCGCATACATACGACCGAACATGGATGGTGAAGTGACTTACGATGACGATGGCCCATATCCTTCCACTAGGAGGCATCTCAAACTGCAACACTGTCAGCGCGCGAATCTCCCCAAATCACCGCCACAAACGTGCAATGCTTACCGGCTCAATATCTGTCCAATGCAAAATGAAAAAGATGGGCCACAAAAACAACAGGTTGAAAATGCCAACCATGCCAAAGAACAGCTTCATATCCACCTTGTCCTCATTTCCCACACGTCGCTTCATGACCGTGACATACATCCCGTACACCACGGCGCTAATGAACGCCATCGAGTCGCCAATGGCGATCTGGGCCGTCGTCTTGTCCGGGAACGTCCCCTGGTCGTCGTGGCTCTTGCCCGTCAGGTCCACCGTGGATATGAGCACGACGCCGACCATGGACGCCATGACGCCGGCCAGCTTGCGCAACGTGAAGGGCTCGACGCGGAAGAGCGCGCAGAAGACGAGCGTCCACACGCTGCTCGTGGATGTCAAAATCGTCGCGCTGCCCACGCTGGTGTACTCGAGGCACGCCGAGGCGAAGTAGTTGGCCAAGAACCACAGCATGCAGAACTCGAGGCTCAGCATCGACGTCTCGCGGAAGTTGAGCTTCTCCTCGTCCGGCTTGGTGGCGGTGGCGGTGCCGTCCAGGGCGGCATCCTGGTCGTCGATCAGCAGGCGGTGGCTGGCAGCCTCGTCTTCGTCCTGCGGGACAAGTTTGGGCGGTGGGAGTCCGGTCTTGTGTTCGTGCCACATCTGCTCTGCGTCATGTCGTAGGCCGCGGAGCCCGCTCCGCAGCAGGTATTTCGTGAATCTCGGCATCAGCGCTATCGCGAAGACGGACGTGTTGAGGTAGACGAGGAAGAAGGGCTTGTCATAAGTATGATCGGAGAAGATGAGCTGGGCATCTATCTGTCAGCAGCACGAAGGGGAGGTGGATGGCGTCTGTGGCGGTGGCGGTGAAGGTGACCAGTACGCACGCTAGCAAGAAAGTTGGAGAGCGTCCACATGAGAACCGTCACCAGCAACAGGCAGATGCCCAGTGTCCTCCTGGCGACGACGCCGAACCCAAGCTTTGACCTCCAGCCTTTGGGTACCGGCGACGAGGACCTCGTTCGCAGCGAGGAGCCGATAGAGGCAGCCATCTCAGCCGCATCCTCGGAGAATCGCCGCTCGCGGTCGGCGCTGGCCTCGGCATGGGGCTCGACTGCCGACGTCGTGGTCATTGTGTCAGTTTGTGGAGGATTGGACGGCCACGTCTAGCGTGGGTTGTCGCGGATTTCGCGTGTCGCGCGGGGACACCCTGGTGCGGGCGGTGCGGTACGGGTACTCATTGAGATCAAACGAATGATGGAAATGCGACTGGTAGCCGCTTCACTGGGCGGGATTGCGGTGAGAGGAAACGAGGGACTGGTAACATTGGGGAATCAGGCGTGGGTTGGGAGTTTGGAGATACCCGGCTGTCGAGCCAACAGAGAAAGGCAGGTACGAGTTGCAGGTGGTGCGGGCGGCCTCGAGCGTCCAATGACTTGGCATCGCTGTTCTGTTTCAATCAGGGGTGCACTGCCCCCCATTCAGATTCACTGATTCAGGCACCGAATCCTTTTACACGTGCCCCTGCATCCGCCCCTCCCCTCCCGCCGTGGCTTCAAATGTGAGGCGTGACTTGGTGGCGTTTTGAAAAGAGCGACTTTAATGCGGAGGAGAAGCTTCACCCACACGGACACGGGATAGGACGCGCGCCACTGAATAGAGTTGCCATGATTTTGTTTGCCAGTTATAAATATATCATAGTTATATCGACTCATCATCAGCATCATACAAGCCATCATCAGAATATCCCCCCCAGCCTCAGGTTACGAAACACAACAGTCCATGCTGGATCCCTTTTGTTCGTCAAGGGGTTACGTAGACTCCTCTCCAGTACCAGAAATACTTAACTTTTCACCATAGGACACCATGGACCATCTCGTCCCTATTCACGAAGTGAACGTCATGGCCCCAGGTTCCATGCCCTTCCCTTTCTTAAGCACGCCCGCCTTCCGCAGGATGGCCACGCATTCCGCGACAACCTGGGGCTCGACACCCTCCGTGTGGGTAGGAAACTTGACCGTCCCCAGCCACTCGCGCGCATCAGGCTCCGTGTACCCCAGGTGCGTCGAGATGTACTCGACAGCCTCCTCCTGATTCTCATTGAAGTGCTTCACGCCTTGGTCGAGCTTACCAAACAGATCCTTAACACGAGCATCCAGCGCCCCGCCCTGCGTGAGCTTGGTGGACGCAACAATCTTCCAGCTGCTCCACGGCGTGTAGATCTCGCCGAGGCGGCGTATCTCGCCGGCGTCGTAGAACTTCTTAGACGTGAAGTGCTCCCACATGAAGAAGTCGGCGTCGCCGTTGTTGACGGCCTCGCGCAGCTTCTCAAATGTGTGCAGCACGACGGTGTCGGCGTAGGGTGATGCTGTGGACAGCCACTTCTGCTGGTCGGCTAGCACGAAGCCCATGACGTAGCTGCCGGAGCCGATGCGCGAGACGCCTATCTTTCTGCCAGCAAGGGAGGAGACGGATTTTATATCCGGACGATTGGCGCCGGTTGAAATGGCCCAGCCTACGTCACTCGGTTAGACCGGGCTTACTCCTCATGAATAGCCGCCGCGACATGGGAGGACACGGGAAGAGGTGGTGTTTCGTACAGAGAGGTGTCTCAACGTAGGTGCCGACAAGGCGATAGCCTCCATCGCCCTCGACCTCCTCTTTGCCCAGGCCAGCGATCCATCCCTCCGTGAGGCCGATGCCCACATCGATCTCGCCGGCGCGGATGGCCGTGACCATGTGCCCGGTGCCGGAGGGAAACGGAATCAGGGTCGCGTCGAGGCCATAGTGCTTCTGAGCGAAGTGCAGGGGCGTCGAGAAGTGCTCGGGCACGAAGCCGATGCGCAACGGAGTCTTGTCAGTCATTCTTGGTTGTTCAAGTTTTCAACTCTATACGGGAGCTTGATGGCCTGCGTGAGGATGATGAAAGTAGAACGATAATGTGGTGGGGTAGTTTTTCGTGGGGTGAGTGATGATGTACGTCCTGCGGCTCGATGTGGAGGTTGCGCGGGGTAGACGGTGGCGCAATATTAGTATTAATTTTGGAAGAAATTCTCTAGAAGATTGATGATTGGTGAGATGGCCGAGCGGTTAAGGCGGCAGACTCAAGATTTAGGTCTTGTCTTCTAAAAGAAGATTTCTGCTCTCGAAAGAGGCGTGGGTTCGAGTCCCACTCTCATCAAATTATTTTTTTTATTCCATTTTATGTCTTCTTATTTTTGGCCTCCCGTCTTCACCTTGTCTCTTTCACAAACACGGGACAACATTTACGTATTACTAATCACCGGTCGGTCGTCATCTCCGACCCATAATAATAATACCACCCGCCGACGCCAGCCGATGGCATCTCCGAACTTGACCTTCAGTCAACCCGCTGCCAGGATTATCAGCCCAAGTTATGAGTGATTCGGCAAACGACGCCTCGCTGCCGCCAGCGGACGAGGAGAATGGGTTTCCGCCCGCCTCGGAACGGACACCCCTGCTGAAGCCGAGCGCGCAGAATGGAGCTCCGGAAGGCGAGGGCGGCCACCAGCATGAGGGGGACCCCCAGGAAGAGGAGACCACCGTCATCGCCGAGGAGACCTCATTCACCAGGCTGGCCCTCATCATGGGCACGTCTTGGGTGGGCGTCTTCCTAGGCGCCACCGACTCGACCATCATCGCCACCCTGACGGGTCCCATCTCCAGCGAGTTCAACTCCCTGAGCCTCATGTCGTGGCTCGCCACCGCCTACCTCATCTCCAACGCTGCGTGCCAGCCCATCTCCGGCAGGCTGACGGACATCTTTGGCCGTGGCCCGGGGCTGGTCTTCAGCAACATCATGTTTGCGGCTGGTAATCTCATCTGCGGGCTGGCGCGTGATGCCAATGTCATGATTCTCGGTCGCGTCGTTGCTGGCATCGGCGGCGGGGGTCTGATGAGCATCTCGACCTTCATCGCGTCCGACCTGATCCCTCTCCGCAAGCGGGGTATTGTGCAGGGCATTGGGAATATCTGCTATGGTTCTGGGGCGATGCTGGGCGGCGTCTTTGGCGGCCTCCTCAACGATCACACCAAACTAGGCTGGCGGCTGGCCTTTCTGGTCCAGGTGCCGCCGGTACTGGTGTCGGCCGTCCTCGCGGCCGTCCTGGTCAAGATACCGCCCAAGCAGTCAGACAAGTCCTTCCTCGCCCGCATCGACTTTGGCGGCGTGTTCCTCACCGTCGCCTTCCTCGTCCTCCTGCTTCTCGGTCTCAACTCGGGCGGGAATCAGGTCCCGTGGACACACCCTCTGCCGCTGACCAGCATCCCGCTGTCCGTGGTTGCCTTTGTCGGCTTCCTCTGGTGGGAGAGCAAGGCAAGGCAGCCGATCATCCCCGTCAAACTCCTCTTCACGCGCACCGTCCTCGCCGCCTGCGTCGCCAACCTCCTCTGCACCATGGTGGTCATCACGGGCATGTTCTATGTGCCGCTATACCTCCAGGTTCTCGGCGACAGCGCCACGTCCGCGGGGCTCAAGATACTCCCTGCTCCGGTCGGTGTCTCCATTGGCTCCGTGGCTGCGGGCTACATGATGAAGAAGACGGGTCGCTATGTCAGGCTGAGCGTCGTGAATATGCTCATCATGATTGTCGGCCTCGTCCTCTTTACGCTGCAGAATGAGACTACGCCGATGTGGATGACGTGCGTGGCCTTCTTTCTCGTGGGGAGTGGATATGGCGCCATACTCACGACCACGCTGCTTGCGTGCATCTCGGCTGTCGAGCACTCTCAGCAGGCCGTTATTACCTCTGCCACATGTACGTCTACCTCTCGCAACCCCTCCGTCTGAGACTTTTTATTTTTATCTTTGTCTTCGTGAATGTAACCTTTCGATGCAGATTTGGCGAGGAGCCTGGGCGGGACCATCGGCGTGACCATCGGGTCAGCAATATACCAGAACATTCTCAAAGCGCGGCTGTGGGATCGCTTCGGCGACGAGCCAGGGGCCGCCGAGGAGATTGGTCGGATTCGGGATTCCTTGGACGAGCTCAAGAACCTGCCCGAGGGGTGGTACGACGGCGTCATCAGCTCGTTCATGGAGGCGTTCCGGGGCGTGTGGATCGCGCTGCTAGCGCTGGCAGTGGGCGCCCTCATCGCAGTCTCGCTGCTCAAGCAGTATACTCTGCATTCAACCCTCGACCGGCGGTGAGTGTTTCACAGACAGGGGCGGTGCCGGTTGTTGTATTGCTTGTTGGAGGGTGTATCGTGGGGAGCTACTGTTTCCTCTCATGCGAAATGAGGCTAGCGTAGCGTGCTCCGGCGGCGTACAAGACTCTGTTAGAGTGCCGTTTCGATGGCCAAGCATAGCGAGCTTATATAGATTTTTCTTCAATGCGGGAGACTGGGTGCTATGGTATCATCTGAGCGCATCTGAAGATATTTGTAAAGATCAACCCGATAGCCAAGATCACATTGCTGGTGTTGTAGGCAACCTAGTTACAAGTACAGACTAATCGGAAGACGAAACGGGCGTATGACCGAAAGACGAATACGAAACAGGGATCGGCATTGTGAGAGCGACACGCAAGGCAGTACGCAACATCCACGTTGGCTACGCTTCAGCCCCAAGCCTCAGCTCGCTCCTCGCTCCAGGCTACAGCATTTCAACCATTCACTAATAAATATCCGCTGTTACTTTCGCCTCGCTACCATCGCCCCCCTCCTCATCGCTTATGATCCCTCACGAACCCGAATTTCGGTATGATCCCTGTCATGGTAGTCCTGCCCATCCCGAGTCCTAATCAATCCCCCGTCCCGCGCCGCCGCAATGTCGTCGCCGAGAACACGCATCGAGCTGGACAACCGGCGTGACCATGACGAGGAAGACGTGCCCTTCCTCAACATCATCGATGACGAGCCCCTTCCGGCCGCAATCACCTCTCCGGACCCGGACCCGGACCCGGACCCGAGCTCGCCGCACCCGCGCCGCCGCCGCCACCGTCCCTCGGCCCCCTGGCAGGCCAGCGCACCCTCGACCATCATCCTCCTCATTATCGCCATCAAGTTCCTCGCCGTCACCAGCGGCATGCTCATGCTCATGCCCATGTACCGCCTCATCGAGGACGCCTTCTGCCACGTGCATTACGACGATGACTCGGCCGGTCTCATTGACGAGATGAAGTGCAAGGTTGACGAGGTCCAGTCTCCGTTGGCTTATCTTATGGGTTGGTTCGGCCTCGTCGGCGCCATCATGAGTACGCACTCTCCACCCCCCCAACCCCCCTTTCTCCCCCGTTAAACCAACCCGACGTCCGATGCTGAATGGGACCTAGACCTCATCGTATCTTACCCCTATGGGATGCTGGCCGATAGAATCGGCCGTAAACCCACCGTCCTCCTCTCGTACGGAGGCCTGGCCTTCTCCTTCTCCACGTCACCCCTCATGCTGGGTCCATGGAAGTACACCATCCGCGCGCACCCGTACATCCTCCTCGGCGGCTCCGTCTTCACGCTGATCGGCGGTGGTGTCCCTGTTCTCTTGAACACCCTGTACGCCATCGCCACCGACGTGAGCACGGAAGAGAACAAGTGAGGAAACTCTCCCCCCCCGCCTACCCCGCCGCCCCCTCTCCGACTTCATCTGCACATCTTGAGCATGTCTAAACCCCCTGGCCCAGGGCGTCCAACTTCTTATACCTCACACTCGGCGCCAGCGCAGGCGGTCTCCTAGGCCCGCTCATCGCCGGCCTCCTCATGGAGCGGTGGGACCCCTGGGTGCCCATCACCGTCGTCCTATGCACCATCCCCTGCGTCTTCGGCCTCCTCCTCTTCGTCCCCGAGACCCTAACCGTCAACATCGACAAGGCCCCCGCCACAGCAGGCGACGAGCAGCAGAAGTCGACACTGGCGGCCCTCCGCGGCAACATAGTCCACGGCCTCCGCGACCTCCGCAGCTCCCTCCGGATGCTCCGCAACCCCAACATCCCCCTCTGCCTGGTGACATTCTTCTTCGGCAACGCCCGCTTTACGGCCAGCACATCCATCCTAGCCCAGTACATCAGCAAGAACTTTGGCTGGACCCTCGCCGAGACGAGTGTGCTCCTCTCGCCCCTCGGCATCGTCCACCTCGCCTTCCTCGCCGGTCTACCTTGGCTGTCCGGCTTCCTCATGAAGTCTAGGCGCTTCGGAGGACTCACATCCTTCCGAAAGGATCTCTTCCTCGCGCGGGCATCGCTCTTTGTTATCATGCTCTCGGCGCTCATCCGCGGTATCAGTTCCCACGGCGTGGGGCTCTTCCTCTTCGGTCTGTTCATCGGGTGCTTCGCTGCCGAGAGCCCACTCGTCCGCGCCACGGTCTCCACGTTTGTCGAGCCGTCACATGTGTCGCGTCTGTACGCCCTGGTTGCCATGGCCGAGGTCGTTGGTGCGTTTGCTGGTGGGCCCGTCCTGGCATGGTGCTTTGACAGAGGCATCAAGTGGAAGGGCGCATGGACGGGTCTCCCCTGGTTCTACCTCGCGTTTACGTCCTTTCTCGCGTGGGCGGCTATGCTCTTGGTTCGTCAGCCCAAGAACGTTTGGGGTGAAGACGGGGAGGTATTTGGTGACGGTGATGAGGAGGAGGAGGATATAGCCCCTCGGAATCCTATTCGTTTAGAGTAACCTGACATCCCGCATAACGCCGAGCGCCGGATAAGAACAATGAGAATATAACTACCAGTAGATCCTCTACGGTGCCGACTCGGCCTCGTCGTCCTTCCTCTTCCTCCCAGCCGCACGATACAACTTCGAAAAAGCACTGTTCTCGTCACTCAGCAGCTCCCCGGGAGGCCCTACCTCCACCAGCTCGCCCCTATCTAAGACAACGATCCTGTCGAAGTCAAGCAGCGTGGACAACCGGTGGGCAATCATAATGATGGTCCGATCCTGGAATTCGGACCGTACCACCTCCTGCATCTTGGCGTCGGTCTGCCCATCCACGCTGCTTGTCGGCTCGTCGAGGATGAGGACCGGGCTCTCCTTGAGCAGCGCTCTGGCTAAACAGAATAGCTGTCTCTCGCCGTGCGAGAAGAAGGCCAAGGCCTCGTCCATATTCTCGTCTAGGGCCGCCCTGCTGCTGCTACTGCTGACGCCGTCGCCGCCGCCTCCCTCCGTCCTGGCCTGGATGACGGACCACAGGCCAGTCCGGGCGAGGGCGCTGATGATCTCGTCGTCCGAGTGCTCACCGAGCGGATCGGCGTTGACTCGTATGGCGTCGGTGAAGAGGAACGGGTCCTGCGTCAGGCAGCTCAGTCGCCGACGGATGAGATACGGAGGCATGTGAGAGATGTTCTTGCCGTCTAGGAAGATTTCGCCGTCTACAATATCGACCATGCGGAGTAGGGCCTGAACCATGGAGCTCTTCCCGCTGCCGCTGCGGCCGCATATCCCAATCTTCTCACCGTGCTGTATGCGCAGCGTGATGTTTCGGAGAATGGGTGTCTCGGTAGTGCTTCAAACCATCATTAGCGAGAAGGCCTAGCCGTTGGTCGATCCTGATGATACACTTACTCATATCGGACAGACATGTTCCGGATGTCAAGGTCTCCCCGCACCGGCCATGCCGCGGGAGACGTCGTGCTCTCCTCAGAAAGCAGCACCTCGGTGGGTGTGCCCTCGGGAACTCGCGAATGCGAGTAATGGCGCCCAGGGACGTCTCTAGGACAGACCAGTACATAATAATGCCCTTCATGCTGAACCCTAGGTTCATCATGCTGACGAGCGCAAGTCCCAGCAGCGATGGGTTGATCTTGTCCCCAACACTACTGCGAAGACAACCAGCAGGACGGTCAGGAAGGCCACCACAAGGTCCAGGACCAGGTTCAACCAACGCTGAATACAGTTGAGGAGGTAGGACGGCTTCTGCGCATTGTCGAGAAAGGCTAGGTTCTTGGATGTGTACTGCTTAGCCCAGCCAAAAGCCCGGATGGTGACGAGACCTTTGATGGAGGCAAGAAAGTGCGAGTACAGCGGTGCCTTGTGCTCGATTTTGCCAATGTGTCAGAATTCTCCGAGTTCGCTGGGATTTACCTGTACATCTTACTCAAGAATACGAAGTTGCTTCGAGGTCCGAACATAGAACCTCTGGATCATGACAAGTACTACAATAATGACGGGGATCGAGATGGCGAACCAGCTCACGGCGGCGATGGCCAGGCCAGCTGCACCGAAGCAAGCAGAAACCTCTGAAGTAGGTGTCAGTTTTCCGTCGAGAAACCTACACCCTCTCTATCCCACTCGCTCAAGCACTCACCGAAGAGAAAGACCGCAAGGGCTACCGGTAGGGTAATATCCACGAGCCGCATATCCTGGGAGAAGCTGCAGAAACTGTAAGCATCCGATGACCCAGGGTAAGGCCGTGCAGAATACCTACCGGTTGGTTAAAGAACCCGTATCATTTTTGGAGAGGAAGGACATTGGCGCACTAATTTCGGTCAGCTTCCGGACTTTCAGCCTGCTAGCAACATGCCTTACTTCATGACTGCCGTCAAGAGCTTTTGGTGAAGATGCCATCCGCTGACAGGGCCCACGACGAGCAAGGAGCGGCTGTTTTCCAGTCAGCGGGCTCTTGCGAGGAAAGGCCCCGGTCAGGGGATGGAAAGACGTACGCCAGTGCTGCCAAGACGAAGACGCACTCCAGCACGGACAACCCGCCGTATATCCCTAGCCAAAAGCCCAGATCATCGCTGGCATGGTGACCACGGCCGTTAGCCCACCATGTGATCCATACATCTGTTGTCGATCTAGTTACGCGTCTGTGCTGGGTCTGTGCTGGGTGACGAGGCCCAGAGAGGAGGGGGAGAAGACTTACTACGAAAGGTGCTCAGAAAGCTATAAGTGGCAACCAAGCCAATGATGACGACGATGTTAATGGGTCGGATGGAGGCAAAGTAGTAGGCGAGGATGCTTTTGTCACTGGGTGTTGGTGATGCTTGGGGTGCTTCCCCCTCGACAACAGGGGTTTTGATTTCCGATATCACGGTGGCCCTGGCTGGTGACGAATCCTGGCTCTCCTCGTCTTGGTCATCATTGTCGCCCATCCGAGGGTTTGAGATGTTGAGATTCTGGACGTAGGCTCCCCCCTTGCGCAGCTCCTTGAATGAGCCCTACTCGGCAACCTGCCCGCGGTGGTCCAGCACCACGATGTAGTCTGCCTCGGGAAGGCGATGGACTGCCCATTTTTTATTAGCACAACAGGCTAAGCGCAGAGCAAGCGGTTGATTGCTTTTCATTACCAGCATGTGTAGCAAAGATCATGGTGGTGCTGTTCCGCCGCAAGAGTCCCTCTTTCCCAAACACTCTGCTGAACACGGCCTGTTCCGTAACCTTGTCCGAACCGCTCAGGACATCGTCAAATACGGCAGTCGGTTTTCGGGAGTACACGGCCCTGGCAATTGCCTACTCAGCTCGTCAGTATTGGTTCGACCTAGAGTTATGAGTAGAGCCCCCGTACTATCCTCTCCTTCTGACCGCCGCTCAACTTGAGCCCACCGTCTCCCACAACAGTAGAAGATCCTGAGGGGAGACGCGCAAGGTCCGTTGACAGGTCGCAGGCTTCGATGACCGTGTCGTACCATGCTTCATCGAATACTTCCGATCCGGCAACAATGTTTCCTCGGACAGTAGTGTTCATGATCCAGGGGCTCTGGTCACAGTAGGCAACGTCGGGTGACATTAGCGTAACCAGCCCCCTTTTCGAAGGGGTTTCCCCGAGGATCGCTTTGAGGAGAGTAGACTTGCCTGACTCGATGGGCCCGATAACCATAGTCAAGGATCCCTTGGTGACAGAGCCCAATGACACTTTGATGTTGCTGAGGACCTTCGCGTCATTCCAATGGAAATCGCCGTCGACGATGGAGACTTGCGAATTATTGTCGGATGGACACTGCAGGCGTTGATGTTCAACAACTGGCTCCAGCCTTCCGGTGGCGCTCTGCAGTGGTGACCAGGTCGGGCAATGCAGCTTTCGAGTCTCACTTTTTCTTTTAGAAGAAGGAATTCTTGTATTCGTTTGGAGCATCCAAATGCAGAAAAGGCAAACAAGATGTTAACCAGAAGGATCGACAGCGGCATCAAAATGTTGAGGATAGAGAGGGCAGTGATTGCCTGGACGGCGGAGAAGGTCGGACCGTCATTTAACAGGGAAACGATTGCATAGGCGCCAAAGGTCGCGACCTGGGTCAAAGGTTGATTGCAGTTGCCTATATGTACGCGGTAGATAGGTCTTGGTTAAAACATGATACGTAGGGGGTTTCCCCGGTGATCGGTGGAGGCTACTGGCACGCACCGATGCCGTTGGAGTAGACGTTCAGCTGCCTGAATCTGTTTCCTGTAACGGAGATCGTGTCGTCTCTTTTGCGCAATGAGTTCTGTGAAGCGCTCGGTGAAGCCGAGCATCTTGACAGACTTGATGCACCCGAGGACGGCAGACGTGAAGTTGATGCGCTCCTGGGTTGCTTCTTGATAGGCCTTTTGGCGGCCCACTGTCTGCTTTCCCACTAACGTAGAGAGCATGAGACACACTACCGATGAGACGGTCAGTGACTCTGTAACTGAGGGGCTGGTTCCTACTCTGCTCAGCGAGGCCCGTGATGAGAGGGGCGACACAGACGGGGCCGTGCTGCTCAGCCAGCATCCACGTGGCAACGGCCACCGTGAGGATATTGGCCCAAGATTCAACAAACAGGGCGTTAAATTTCTCGACAAGTGTCTCGACGTCATTACCCATGAGGGCCATGGCGGACGACTCGCTGAGCTTGTTGGTAGGGAGCTTGATCATCTTGCGGTAGATGAGGGTATGAGGCCTCCCCGCACCACGGCACCAGCGCGGTAGCTAAGGTACTCGTACCATGCCGTGACAACCTTGGGAGGAGCAGGTAAGCAGGAATTTCTGTGGGTGGTGGGACGGTTGAGACTCAACTCACGGCAGATCCAATGAAGACCAATGCGAAGGCGCCTATCAAGCCATAGCCCAGGTTTGTGGACGACTCGTCGTTTGGCATCGAGAGGAACCGCAAGGCATGTGAGATGAGGAAAGGCTGGGAGATGTCGAGGCCAATTTTTGCGGCGCGGGGGAGGACGATTCCGACGAGCTCCCATCTTAGAATCTTGACGGTATTCAAGAAGAGTGAGGGCGTTTTTGTGCGTTCCGTCGCTGTTTAAGGGGGGTTAGATCGCGGCAAGACACAGATCAGAGCACTCGGTCAGATAAGAATGGTGCACAATACCTTGATCCCAGCTGGCGGCAAACCTCTCAGCCAGATGCTCCGACGAGAGACCCTCATAGATGGTAGGCAGCGCGTCATTTGTCAAAACGTTGCCCCAGCCCAGCAACAGCAACGAGTTGAGCCACACAAACAGCCCCCGGTTCAACGGGCCACTGGTACTCTCCTTTGAGGGCATGGCCCCGGCATCGACGAGGGTGCGACGCTTCTCGACCGTCTCGAGGCCAAGCAGAGCGAGTTTGAGCGCAACTGAGGCGGACAGCACGGCGGCGTACGGTCTGTCTACAGAGATCAGCCACTCGGTCCTCAGTCGTGCGGCGTCGAATGTGAGGGAGACGAAGAGGTAGGCGGTCAGCACGGCAGAGGGGCGTATCGACTTGACATGCTCCAAGTGTGTATGAGGAACACTATGATGGAGGCTGCTAGGAGGTTGAAGACGGCGCTGGCGACTGTGAAGCGGGTGTTGAGTTGCTTGAGTGAGGTGGTTAGGACGAGCAGGGCGACGTGGATTCCTGCCAATGTGCAGGCAACTCCCTACATGACAATAGACAACATGTGTCAACCGGTCTGGCATCATGTCGCTTATCAAACAGTAACCAACCAGTTTAGATGAGTATGTCGCCTTCTTCTTCGCCTTATTCTCCGCAAGGAACAGGTACAACGCCCGAGGGACAGCGACGAGGAGGAAGAGAGAAGACGGCGCAACAGTCATAACGCTCTCCTGAAAGGTAACTGTTTCATCGCCCAGTCAGAGTGCGAACCAGCCAGCCACTTTCCCTCCTACCGCCGCTCCAAGGGAACGAACGCACGCGTAAAGTCAAAGCCGCCACGACATCCCTCTGTCCAGACGCGGGGGCCGAGGGCACCATCGCGGCAATCTGTCGCGTTGTATGCTGTTGAATCTATCATCTTCGCCTTGTCCGGTGGAGGGCAGTTGGGTTCATTGATTGCAAGGCCACCACGCAGGCACGAACGGACCTTGTTGTATGGTCGTTGGTCAGAGGCGTCGATGATGACGGTGGTGAGTTCAAGTTGATGACCGAATACCTGGTACCTACCTGAGGGAACCGTACCCGGAAGCTTTGCACGTAAGCAATGAGGTCGCACCTGCCCCTAAACGTCAGACCCGGCCTCTTTCCTACCTTGGCATCAGGTAAGTATGAGTCCCATCACTCTTCTCTTTTATTGAGTCTCCTTCCGACGAACGATCCTACTTCATCCATGAGACCCTGGTTTAGCAAACTTTATAGATTTGCGATTTCTCTAATGCAGAGTCGACCAGAAAGACGCCAGCCCCCTCACCTTGTATCTGCTCCCAAGTTCACCCCTCGTGTTTACCCAAGTAATGTACACCACGCGACTTTCAAGCCCGTTGAAACTCGTGTGTGCGACCCAGCCAGGATCGCCCAAGAGGTCCCAAAAAATAAATTTTATGACATGAACAATCCGGTTGATGCGGCTCTATCTTAACATGTATGAGAGATCGGATAGGTCGTTTAGGATCTGCATGGCAGTTTCCTCGTCTTTGTCGTCCAGGCACAGCCCGGGCGGACTGATATGAGTGTTTGGCGACGGCAGGGATGGCGATGACAGAGGTTGCGATGCTAAAGTTGGAGGACTTGTGGTCACCTTCGAGGGGGCATCTTTCGGAGCCTCCGGCGGGCTGATATGTGTGTTTGGGGATGGTAGAGATGGTGATGGTAAAGGTTGCAATATCGAAGTGGATGTGCTCGTGGTGATCTTCGACTGCGCGTCTTCCGGAACCGGCTGGTCTGCAGAGGCGAGTGCCGTTGGGCTGCTCGCTTTGGCTTGTATGCCACGTGCAAGAGATTCCACATTACCAATACCCCATGGGTCGGGAACAGGCTCTAGCTTGCGCGCTGAGGCATCTTTGGGTGCCTGCTGCTGCGGAATAGTTTGTTTCTCCGGACTGAGGACCTCCGGCAACGATGGCACCGCTGCCCCCGTGTCGACTTGAGGAATCGAACTCTGAAAAGCACCGCTAGTCGGCACAGTAGGCGAAGACACCATCTCGCCCCAGTCATCGTCGTCGTCCTCATCTCCATTCATACAGGCCTGAGCAGCAGGAGGAGGTGGGGGAGGAGCCATGGTAGGCGACGCAATGGAGGCAGATAGCGCCTGATCGATCGACGGCGGCGCCATGGCCTCTGCCGCCGGTATAATCAGAGATCGCGGCCTTTGCTTCAGTTGCACGGGCGAGGCCACCGACCCTACAGCCGGCGGCATGATGGACGACTTCGGCCGACTCGTCGGAGCCACTGACGGGGGTTTCGCCTGGTGGGCTTCTGGGGCAGCCTTGGGAAAAGTCGCAACAGTCGGCGACGCAGCCGGCGAGCTCCACCCGAAGGTAGCCACTGTTGGCGACGACTTGGACGCTTTCGAGCTACCCGACGCTCCCCTCGAGTGAGCCCCGCCGGTCTGCAACTTCTTCCTCCGTCCAAAAAGCTCCCCAATCTCAACAGCGGGCGCCTCCGTGTCCCACCCAAACATACTCGCCCCAGCGGCGCCCCTGTGCCAGCCCCCCAGCGCGACACGCCCCGCAATAGAGTCCTGCTCCATCCACCGCCGGACGATCTTCAGCGTGTCCACCCGCGCCGTCGAGTGCGCCCAGTCCATACGTACGTAGTTGTCGTCATTGCCCGTATCATGCTTGCGCTTGGAGCCGAAGCGGGATATGCGGTACCACGTTCTGCGCTCTGAGTTGGAGGCGAATGTGTCGTCGATGATTGTGTCAGGGAGCGGCTCGGGCTCGGTGTTGGGTGCTGGCGTTGTGGGGAAGAGGGCGTCTAGTTTGGAGAGATCGATGGGAATCTTGGGAGGCTGGAGTCTGCTGCGTGGGGCAGACTCCAGCTCGTCACCAACTATGGCCTCCACGGCTGTCTCCTCGACCAGCGCGCCACCAGCAGGAGGGATGTGGTCCTGTGATGGTTCACTAGCCGGTGCTTCCGGGAGCTTCTCCTGGGGGCTATCCACCGATGATTCAGCCTCCGAATCTGACGATTCGTCTTCCGAGCCATCGTCTGCAGCAGCGCGAATCTTCCGTGGAGGTGGAGGGGCAAGCTCCGGGCTAGGAGGGGACACGCTCCGTTTCGCGATCCCGTCGTACATCACCACTAGCTCCTGAACCTTTGACCCCTGCCGCTGTACTGGCTCCGGCAGCTCACCGATCCGTAATGCCGGGCCTGGCGGCGGTATATCCGGCGAGTCGGGCCGCGTCGGCGACGTCTCTAGAACCACGGGTGAAGCAGGCGTTGTCTGGTCTGGCACTGGTGCAAGAATGTCCGTCTGCCAGACATCCTCGGGCGCGTCAACAATCGCAGGTGCGGGTGCCAGCTCAGCCCCCAGGCCAGTCCCAATCTCATCCTTTCCCCCTAGACTGATTGCCGAGTCAAAAATCTTCTCCTCATTCCTCCTCTTATCCCACGGCCCCGGCGACGGATCCCTCGATGCCGCCGCAGGAACAGGTCTCAACCCAGGACTGTGTCCCCAACCAGGGCTATTCGCCCCTGCGACCGTAGCATCATTCCAACCGCCCCACGCATTATCATCATCATTGTCATCAAAACCCCGGTTGTTCTCCGTCCAGAGAGTACCACCTCGGGGATCCCTATCGGCGCTGTTGGCGACTACTCGCGGCGGTGCGGTGGGGAGGTCTATCTTTGGCGTTGTCGACACGTCGTCCGCGGCCCACGGGGAGCCCCAAGGGTCCTCCATTCCGGTCGCATATCGTGCGGTGCAAGCGTCGCAGGTTGTGGTAATGCGGGCGTTATGATGTCGGGCGGGCAGTCATTGCGGCGGTCGTGGGTTGGGTTGGTTGCGGCAAGGGAGCCGCGGCTGCCTTTTGGTCGCGTGTCGGTAGTGGCGAAGCAACAGGCTGAGGGCGCGGGAGCTAGTCGGACGCGTTACTAGGCAGACAGACAATTAGGTGCCCATAGGTGAAATGAGTTAGAACTGTTTCAAAGTAAAGACCACTGCGCGCTATTGCATCGAGCACGGGGAGCCAACAGTTCTTGCAAGAAGTAGAGCACGGGGAGCCAACAGTTCTTGCAAGAAGTAGGTTAATGGGCGGCGCCGCAATCTGCAGCACCTATTTCAAGACCCACACGGGCCCGCACCTCCCCTCCGTCCGGGACGCTTCTGCCCCTGAACAACCCCCCAACCCCTCTACCTACTAACTTAGTACTGGCTAATAACAATCTTCACATATTGTATGTACATTTACATTGGGCTCAAGGTTGGGACTTCACCGCCATATCAGATTGAACATCGTTCAATGAAGACCCGGACGTACATTTAACAGGTCGGGTAGATCTATTAGATCGTAGGCTTAGCAGTATTCCCCCCGAGCAACCTCTACGTAAAAGACTAGTAGTAGGTCAGACCATCAACTCCATCGCTTCATGATATATGAACAGACGTCTTCTTGCGCAGGTGAATTCTCAATGTGTCACTCCAGTTCAAGCCGATATCCCATGTTCCGGCTTCAGAACCCACTCCTTTACCCTTCCAGGACCCTGCTTCTCAGCCACCAGCTCAATCGTGTTCTTCACCTCTGTACGCGACGCCTGGTCCCGGAACTGCTGGAAGACGACGTCGATAATTCCCACCTTGGACAGCCCCTTGTTATCAAGGATGGCCTTCTTCACGTCGTCCATGATGTCGTCCTTGACCACCTTTATCGGAGCGGCTGGCGCGGCGCCGGTCAAGGCCACAAAGGCATTGGCCGGAGCGGGCGGTGGCATCATCTTGGCTGAAGCTGTAGTTCTATCCGAAGTCGGCTTGAGCTCCGGCTCCCAGTATGCGGTTGACCATGGATCGAGCCCATTGCTTCGGTCTTTGTGATCTGTTGCTCTTGTTAGTATCTGGGGTGTTGAACGTGAACGTGATGGCACATCCGTACCTATGATGAACTCCAGCTTGTGCTGATAAACGCCCTCGTTCGGTCCTTGACGGTGTTCATTCTCGAAGCAGATGCCTGAGCTCTCGGGCTCCATCGTATTTATGAAGACGCGCCTAGCCGGACCGGCATCTTCCGAGTCATCGAGGAAGCCATCCATGTCATCTTCCTCGTCAATTTCCTCCTCGTCATCATCACCATCGAGGTCCTCTCCTTCTTCTTCCTGCCATTCCGCTTCCGAATCGTATTCGTAATCCAACGGTAAGCGTCGGGCTTGTGACCTGCGAGCCAGCCTCCTCATCTGATCCTTGCCCAGCACGAAAGGCTGGAAAGTTATGGTGCCGTAGTAAGGCGGTCGAACATCCTGTGAGAAGGAAATGACCTTGATGGGAACTTTGCGCAGCTTGGCTCTGGCTTCTGCGATGACCTTGTGTGCCTCGTCTGACCCTGAGCTTCCTGCGTCTTTGAAGACGTTCTCCATGATGTGCTTGACAGGATGGTGTAGTCTGCCTCTTGGCTTGGTTTTGCCGGGGAGGGTTAATGATTCAACGGCATTGAATGAAGGTTGCTCCAGAGTCCTTTCGCCGCTAATGAATTCGTCGAGGATAGCTGACTTGGCACTCCTCGTTTCCTCATCCATCTGGGTTGCCGGCGGCGCCAGTTCCGTGTGCTCCTTGAGGAAAAACGGGTGGAAGCGTTTCTGGTACTCGGTCTTGGCGGGCTTCGACGGGCTCGTGCTAGGGCTGACTTTCTGCGGCGACTTCTCCGTCGACTGTTTGGATGCAGCGGCCTTCTTGGGGGTGTTGGGAGCAGCAAAGAAGTTACTTAGCTTCTTCTGCTTCCGCGCCTCCTTCTCTTTGGCTTCCTGGATCTGCCGCTGCTCTTCTTCCTTCTTGCGCTTCTTATCCTCACGCTCCTGGGCTTTCTGAGCCCTGATTCTGTCCTCCTCCTCCTTCTTCTTCCGCTTCTCCTCGCGCTCCTTCTCGCGCTGCTCCTTCTTCTCAGCAGCTTCCTTTTCCTTGGCCTCCTTCTCGGCTGGAGTCAAGCGCTTCTTCTTCGCAGGAGGATTTGTCGTGGCTGCTGTCTGTGCATTCGAGACGGATGACGTCGTGTTCTGCTCGCTCGTCATGGTAGTAGGTGCCTTGCTGGGCGTATTCGGTGAGGAATTGGCTGTCGTCGCACTATGTCCGTCCTCCGTCAGAGCTGGTGATCCCTGAGGTGATGGATCACGATGCACACGGTCATGGGCAGGTGGCAGCACTGAGAAAGTTAGCCGTGCGAACGAGGTGCAAAACTCGAGTGTTATACTCACGTGATGCGTCTGCTGGATGAATCGAGGTACTCAGTGGTCTCTTTGGCTCCTGATCAGGGCCCAGGTGTACGACGTCCTCGCTGGCGAATTCATCGTGTGACCGCTTTCTGCTCGCCACATCCGTCTCCTGAATGTTTGGTGATTTCTCACCCAGAGGCAAGGATTCCATCATCCGGAACGGCTGCAGGCTCGAAGGGGTGGGAGAAATGCACCTGATGTGTTTTATCGAGGGCGATGAATCGTGTTGGGCGTAGAGCCGGCGGCAGGATGATGTCGGTGAACGAGTTGGATGGCGCAGAAGTAACGAGTTGGCAGGGCTGGCCTAATGCCAGAAGTGAAAAATGAGAAGAAATCGAAGGCCGAAGAGTTGAATCAAGATGCATCTACTCTCGTTTAGGCCTTTAGCATGAACAATTGTGGTGGTGGGCGCTCAATGAAGATGCGGAATGCGAATTGGCACCGTTGAAAGATGGAGAGATGGAGAGACGCGTTACCGCGCGAGGTTGGCGCATCCACTTTGGAGGACGCGTCTTGTGGGTGTTTAAGCGTGACCCACCCAGTATTCGCACCAGCCACATGGCGGTAAATCTACGAGTACGAGTACGATGGGCTGTGGCTGTCCCCGTCATGCCCCGCACTGTTCCCCACCTGGTGTGGCTATTAGGTTGACTTCTGTCAATAACCAGGTGGAGAATGATGCCATTCCGCGTCTGCCAAGGGCACCGGCAAAGACTGGCTCAATGAATGGGGTCGTTAAAGCAGCGGGCAACGGAAGCACGGCGCACGTACAGTATCATGAATTGTTGGGCAATTCCGAGGCAATCTTGCTACAGCCAAGGGTATATCATCATGACGCCAACTGGATACGTAGGTATGTCTTATCCAAAGGAGGAGAAAGATGCAACGTCGCTGGGATTTCTTACGGGAAGTTCCATATGATGCCATTATTTTGGCCCCCATCCTGCCGTTGATACGAAAAGCCCTGGGCGATCACTCAAAGGATCAACACAATAGCAAGAAAAGATTAGTGTGCTCTGAGCTGCTGATCAAAGGACCTCTCGTATTGGTACTGACTGGCATGCACCTCTGGACGGAGAGGGTTCCTCAACGATTGGTATCATTAAACTGAACTCGCTTTTGCGCTCCCACGCTGGCAACGGTATCCTCCTCCACCATACGCTCATCCACCCCTACCTATACAACCAGAATTACTATAGCGAGAGAGAAGAGCCGCGAATCATTCGGGCGGGTATCCGTATCCAGAAGCGACAATGGCCCCTGAAAGTACGGCAAAAACGACAGAAAGGAAATAGCCCCAAGACCGCCATCTCCCAACGCGAAATGTACTGCTAGTGGATATTTTAACGATAGATGGCTTCGGAGGATATTTTCGTATGTAAATGATTATGTGGAATATCACATCGCACGCTCGACATCCCATCAATCGGGATTCGCAATGTAAAGACGCTGGGAGGTGAGGGTCGCGGTCCTCTCGTCGACGCTGCCCCGTCTCCTAAGCTCCTCAGGGTTCTTAACGCTCTTCTCCCTGGTGAGGGCGGAGTGCAGCAGCGAGTTGCTCGCCAGACGTGGCGCGTTGCCCAGTTCCCCGACGTTGTCCGCCTTTTCAGCGTCGCTAGCGCTGTGGGTGCTCTGAGCCTTGCCACTCGCTGAATCCTCCGGTCCTCCGACGATGCCTCCTTGCTGCTGCGGCTGCTGCGTCTGCTGATCGACCATGCTGCCCGGGCGCGAAGGCGTGTCGCCTGGTGTCCACCGCTGGCTGTTCCTGCTAGTCATGCTGCCATGCCCGCCAGAAGTCCTGTACCCGAGGGGCCGACGGCCGCTGGCATTGCTACTCCGACCGCTGCTCCCTGTCCTCCGGTGATGCAGGCGGGACGTCGAAGGCATATCGTCGTCACTACTGTCGGCCTCGACCTCGGTTGCGCTGAGGCGCAGGGGCACGCCGCCGACGCCGACGTGGTTCTCGCCGGGGGTCAGTCCGACGACGGGGGTCTTCCCATGGTGTCTGATCTTGGCCGCGACCTTGACGGTGGTGCTTATGCCGGTGTTGCTGCGGCTCCCGCTGGGGGTGATGCCGTGGCCCTTGCCTCCTATGACCTCGAGGGTGGCACGCTGCTTGGCGGCGCGCTGCTGCGCGACAAGGCGGGGGTCCTCATACTGGGCGCGATCGCACCAGACTGTGGCTTTCTGCTTCCTCAGGAGAGCGACATATCCGGAGCCCTGGGGGGCTGTCGGGGCGCCGCCCGAGCGGCTCGATGTTGAGCGGCGCAGGTCGGAAGCCGAGGAGGTTCGGTAGGCGGCGGGCGGGGGGATGCTAGAGGCGGTGCTGAAGGTGTTGACGGAGGGAGAGCGGCGGGAGTGCTGGAAAGGGTGGCCGGGGTGAGCGAGGTGCTGCTGCGTGTACGGCTGCGACTGCGAGTGGGAGTGCGAGTGGGAGTGCGAGTGGGAGTGCGAGTGCGCGTGTGCGTGTGCGTGCGCCTGTTGGCCCTGGTGAGGAGGGTACATGGTCGACGTCGGCCGGGCGTGAGAGTGGCCGTAGGGGCTCGCCTGGTCTACAGGTCTCCGCCTCACGGGTGGTTCGAGCATGGTGGGTAAGCGGCGTACCGTCAACGGTGGTCGCCAAGGGGTGTCGCGGTTTCGCAGTTGTCGAGAGGCAGTTGCTGGTTGAAAGTATTGAGGTCTTCGATTAGATGTCCGGGGTTGTGCCTGACTCGCTGGTCATCTGGGCCCCCGGCCGGACCAGGTGGAGCTAGGTTCGCTTGGTCGATGCCCGGTGACGGTTGGGCCGGAGGGGAGTGATGGCGAGAGGGAGAGATAAAAGGGCTAAGGATTTCGAATTCCTTGTTGCATTAGTAGCTGGCAAGTGGGGTGCACAATGATGGCGAGTTCGCAAGCCAGCGAAAGCGGCATTTGAGGGAGGAGGAAGGAGAGATGTGAAAGGAAGAAGAAGGAAGTTGCGGCGGGAGGGAGAGCGGTGCCTTGAAGGACTCGGGTGGTGAGACTTCCGGGCCGGACACACCCTGGGGGTCCAACGTTGCAGGCGCGCTGCAGCCACTGAGATGCATCGGGCTTCAGGCGCGCTGGGAGTGGTGACGGTAGTAGACTGTAAGGTAGTCTTCAGAGCCTGCAGGTGGGGTGTCTTGGCGGTAGGCTGCCGCTGACTTGCTTGCCTTGCTGTCATTCGGCCCCGCCGACCTGGGCAGCTGAGCCTGGAAGCGCGGCCGAGGAGCGCCGTGCGCCAATCATTGCCCCATGACCAGAGAGAGAGATAGAGAGATAGATCGGGTGTTGATGTAATTCCCGCGAACCTGTTCCTCTTGTTTCTCTTGGCTCTCGCTTCCACTCTCGTCCACTCTCGCGTCCCACTGTCCACACCACTTGTTGGCCGATCGATCACCCACATCAACGGTTCGCAGTTGGGGACGAAAAGCCACAACCCACCCTTTTGTTGCCCAAGGTTCGGTGGTGCCACACCGCGCGATCCATCCGCCCACAGCCAAACCTGCATGCAGGGTCAGCACTCTTCGCTGCCCGCCCGCCGATGCTGGTCAGGCGTTTCCGCCGGCACGGGATTCGTCCACATTGCACGGAGCTATCGCAAGTATGTTCAAGCCCAAGCTGACCGACGGTGCCATCTAGGGGTCTGTAAATGATAGTTGCGGTGAAGCTATCATCCTGGGTCTGAGGGCTGAACCAGAGACGACGCATGTGCCACCATCAGCCAGATCAGCCCTTGGGAAAACCAACCTACCTATCGATTGTCCGCTGTTTGGGTCACATCGACAAGGCGTACGCACAAGGTGACCGGAATAAAACTGCAGTGATACATGTACCAATCGTGCCACTAGCCCAGGCGCACCCCCACGATTGTGCTTTTCAGCTGGGATCGCGTCAACGGACAAACCTGTGCGTATTAACTCACACTGGCATCCGTCGCCTCTTCTGGATCGATCTTCTCTCCTCGCTATAGCCGATTGTTGTCGCGGGGCATCTTGCTCACAAGGGTCGCGCTACGACACCCTGTCTCTCATGCAACGGGCCTTGTTGTGCCACTGCCACCTGCAGCGCTCCAGAACTCTCCAGTCATACCCTACCTAGCTAGGGCTTGCTCTGCCGCTATCCGCCATGGGAAAGTGGCTTGGGCAAGTTGGCACGGAGGATGCGATGCCTGTGCTGGGCCGCCGCTCAGATTCGCGTTTGCAGACGGGATTCATTGGGTTCAGGAACAGCAACGCGGTTTGTCTGGTGGGCCAAGGGGTCAATTGCCTGATGCGGTACACAATCCGGCGGATCCTAACTCAATCGCCCCGCGTCACTGTCCACGAGCGCATCTATGGTCGAACTCTAAGCTCGAGGAACAATACGGCGTGGCCCGCACCGCACGGCATGCCGGTGGTTAACTCCGTCTGTTGACATGTTCTCCGGATCTACAGGACACCTGTCCTAGGGGCTAGCTACATGTAGCCTGCGCGCATATCTTCAGAACCACAAATTGAGGACATCAAAACAACAGCCACATTCGGCGAGCCGGTGCAACGGAGAGAGAGGGAAGGAAGTCTGGAACCTTGCACAGCGTCAGCCCAATCGTTCCTCCCGGTGGATCACCCATTGATGTCGGCCCTACCCGGCGAGCCATTTTCGCCCTGTCCTCCGGAGCTTTTCTACTGACGCACACCACCTAGGAAGAAGCTTCTTTGCTTGTCATGCAGAAATGTGCCCATTTCGTGGCACTATCCACCGTCGTGCATGGGTAGCCACAGCGAAATCTGGTCTAGGCCCGCTCACGTCTGACTCCTCCGGGCGCCCACCCCCACGGGCTCGCCTGCCTACCGGAGCTGAGCTAACAGCTCCTGGCGACCCAGCGTTGACGTAAGCCCGCCAGAGTAGTCCTCACTCATGCCTCGTTGATTCTGGGTTCCGCATCCGAGAGATTCTGGTCAACCGGCGGGATTCCGGCGGATCGGACCCAAACGGGCTCCTCTGACGGAGACAATTCCCTTATCGGTATGCATCCGATCTCTCCGTCTTCCTTCTCCCATCTGCAAGCCACGCCGGTGAGTTTGACAGGCGGCGTGGAAAACCAGGGAACCTTAATATTTAAAAGAGATACATATGCCAGCTTTAGGTAATACGTTGCATATAGTTCATATAGCCGAACTATAATCCCTACGTCATCAGAGGATTCTAACCCCACCAACACCGGTTCTTCTCTAGTTTCACCTTGTAACGGCAAGTCTTCGCACTTCAGGAACCAGCTGTTGAACACACCCGAGAGTATCCAATGCCCGCCTAAATTAAAGCCTGCGGCTAATCTCACGCTCTCTGGATGTTGCAGCTGGCCTCGAACCGAGGTTGATCTGGTGGGCCGGTGGCCTTCCGGATCCTGGTCCGAGGGTGCCGACTCCAACGCCGGCTTGGTGGACCCACAGCCCGGCACGGCCCCCCGGGCCACCGGCGACAATGACTCAACTTCTCGCCCAGTCTCTGCCAAGATGTGTTGGGCTGACTTCCTTGTGGCTTGACTCTCCTCACCAGTACGGATGAATATCGGGTGAATGATATACCGGCCTCTTACTCTCCGAGTGCCAATAGCAGGGTATCAGGTCATCGGTCTGCTTTAGCAACGGTGAGAGCTCCTATTATCATCCATTAACCCTTAAAGGCAACTGGAGGAATGATGTCGGGCCACTTGTGCACCACAAGAGAAGTCAACGCAGTCTCGAATGCAATTTACAAAAGATCTTTCATATAGCCCCTCCCATACCTCCTCAACAATCCCTCAACTTCGCCCCGCGGCAGCGCCTCCGCCTCGAACCCACGAAATCCCTTCATCGTCTCAGCCGAGGTCATGGCATTGAGCACCGCCTCCTCGGTCGCCTCCGCGGCCGCCATGAACACCAGGTCGATGAGCTGGCTCTTGACCGTCTCGACGCTGTCCACCTCGAGGAGCGACGGCAGGCCCGTCATGTCGTCCCGCTGCGCGGGGGGTCCCTCGGGCTTGTTCCCCGTCGACACTGCCATGAAGAACTCGCCGCTGAAGTTGCGCCCGACGCCGTGGCCTGAGACTTGCGAGAGGCCCATGCCGGCTCGCTGGGCGACTCGCGTGAGCTGGTGGGGCAGCATGGGCACGTCGGTGCTGCGGGCGCGATAAAGTCAGCGTGTGAGTCGTACAATGTCTAGTTTACTGAGACCTACATTATCAACACTAGACAGCCTGGGGAAATGTTAGCAATTTCATGAGAAACCTTCTATCTACAGAACGGCCTGGGTCCTGTTTACTTACTTCCTTCAGCAGCCTTGCCGCTCTCTGGTGGCCGAGGCGCGCTGCTCTCCTTTTCCTTCGACCTAGCCCGCAGTATCCTACCAACCGGCACGCCATCAATCTGCAAGTCATCAGCGCTCCCATAGTTGTTCTGGACAATAACGCCCAGGGTATACATCTTCCCATGCTCCCCCCTGAGCACCCGCGAACTCGTGCCCGTGCCAGCCTTGAACCCGTGGCTCCTCATGGCCGTGCCGCCGCCGTGGTTCCCCTCGAGCACCTCATCCTGGCGCTCTGCCCTGGTGAGCGCCTCGAAGACGTGCTTCTGAGCGACCGCGGACCGGAAGATGTCGTTGAGGAGCCCGTCAAAGGTCTCGCCCACGGTGGGGAAGCCGTAGTACTCAAACTGGTCAAGGCCAACGAGTCCGTCCTCGCTCAGCTTGCGCTCCGTCCACTTCCAGATGCCGTCGTAGACTTTTCCGACGCTGACCGAGTTTGTGAAGGCGATGGGCTGTTGGTAGAGCGTGACGGCTCAGTCAGTTGGGCTGTCGGTGCAGGCGAGGTTGCACGGGACGGGGGGGGGGGAGACCGGCTGTATACGTACGGCGCGGGTGAACCCCCATTCGCGAATTTGATGTACGCCCGTCCACTCGCCGATGCCGTTCATTTCGTGCACACCTGCGTAGCAGGGGATGTATGAAGTTTCCTTGGCGCCTCGGGGGAGGATGACGGTGACGCCTGTGTGGACGTCGTCGCCCTCGTGGATGTCCACCTGGCCTACTTGGACACCTTACATTATTGTTAGAGGGATCTTCATCCCATCGTCCGTGGTCATCGCCACCACATTCTCTCGAGGGTCTATGCACACCTGGGACATCAAGCACCGAATTTCGGGGACCCGTCGCAAACTGTCCGGGGGCGTAGCCCCAGTCTCTGATCCGCGAGGACATTGTGACTTGAGAATAGTAACGGGCGTATGAGTCAAACTGAAGAAAACGGGTCCTAGACTGGGAGTGAATTTCAGGGACATGGCAACGTATTTGTATCGAATATTACAAGTGCGGTTGGATGTACGGCATATTCTTCGCTGACCCAGGCGTTGTGATAGATTCCCGAAATCCGAATTCCACCAATACCGAGCATAATCAGAGAGAACTCGCATACGCGAGTCGTGCGTGCATATGTAGTTAGATTGCGTCAACCCAGTTTACGTACGCTGCAGCAGAGGAAGAGGTACGCGTGTCGTCGGGTGCGGGGGCCGGTTTCCTTGCCGTAGGTGGAGCGGTTCTTACGACGGCGTTTGCGGATTTGCTCGTTCGGTTGGAAGTAGTGGTCTGTTTATAGATATCTTTGTACGTGCGTCCATTCGAATGTCTTGGGGAAGAAAAAGGGTCTGGGTATTACAAGGAGGGGTGGTGGCATCGGTCTGCTGGCTTACACGGGACACCGACATGAAGATACTCGTACAATGAGTTGACCATGACACATGTATCCTGTATATTGATTTAAGAACCCACTGCTCATATCAGCCAGTAGTCAAAGAACTCCACAGCCTGCTTGAAAGCTTGCTCCTTTCCGAACCTCTCCCTTCTGTTTCCCAAGTCGCAAGTCACGGCGAATCCGTGGGATACACCGGAGAACAGGTTAATCTGATAGACATTGCCATTCTGCCTCAAAATCTCCTCAGCCCGGATGCGCTTCTCGAGCGAGAATATGGTCTCCGTCTCAGCAGCAGCAATGGACAGCGGGCCGCCGATCGCCGCGAGCTCCTCGTCGTCCACAAAGGACGGATACGCAACGTATGCGACCTGGATGCCGCTGCCGAGGTGCCGGACGACGTACTTGGACCCGAAGCTGAATCCCACCGCGCCGATGCGCTCCACGCCGAGATCGGTTTTCATGTACGACGCCGCCTCCCGGACGATGGGGTCTATCTCTGTCGGGGTGTGCGGGCCCGAGCCGTTGCGGCCCGTCTGGATCCAGGCCTGGAGGTCGAGCCCTGGAACCTCTTCCACCTTGAGGGCGTCGCCATTGTACAGATCTATGATGAGGGTGGTGTATCCCGCGGCGGCGAATTGGTCGGCAAGAAGCATGCTGTCCTGCCGGATCCCGAGAACGTCGGGGACGTAGAGAATTCCCGACTTCTTGCGCTCGACCTCGGAATTTGCGAGGGCAAGATATGCGTCATGGCGGCCGACCTTTACAGTCTTTCCCGCGGGAGTCCCCCTAGTTTTCTCTTCAGCGCTGAATTCCACGATGGAGAGCATTCAAAGGGCCCACTTACTCATGCTTGAATCTAGTCGCCATCTTGGCAGTCAAACGGGGATGAATGTAAGAATTAATAAATGTTGGTCTACAATCGACCGGGGGTGAATGCAATAAATGCTGAGCTACTTAACGTGCGTCCCCAGAGGTTATCCCAGACTTAGACGAGATGGGATTTTACAGAAGGACGAACGTATGCGGCTACTTATAGAAGGAAATACCAGCTTCTGCCAGGTTACTCAGATGGTATCTGTGGCTTGTTTGGTACCTGCCCGGCGCTATCGGTAACTTCTACATTCGGTGACCAACGGTGGACATCGAGTATGGTTGCCTGTATTCATTGGCAAACATGGCAGTGAATGGGCTTGAAGACAAGGCCTGAATGAGTGTTACGTTCCACATATCTTGACGGGGAGAACGAACTGGTGAAAGAGACGGTGGTGCTTTGTCAGGTTTGTGGGTAGTCGGTCGTCAACTCCCCTCAGCTCCGGGAATTGCCTATTTGGGCAATTATGCAACTGTATGAGAGCAGACGGGAGTGGAAGTCTCCATCGGGATCATGACCAACTTGTGTGTGGGGCGCTGTAGACACGACTGAGGAAGAAGAGAACTCGAAAATATTGCATTTATACTCGAATTTATTCATGAACTAATGTACATGCCATCCATCAATCTGATTCGACTCAGAACCAGATGACCAGTGAGTGGGAGGGTATACACCAAGCTCCACTCGCTCATCCCACATGTCCCCAACTTCAAATATTTTGTGAGAATGCAAGAGAAATAGCCTCCAATGATTCCCCAGCGGCCTTTTCCAGATCTCGCAGTCGTCTCCCCATAGCTCGAATCTTGCCACTCCTCGCAGGCTGAGACGCAGACAGAGAACAGAGACGGTGCAGGAGCCGTGCGCAGTTGTCAATCTGCATCCTGAGCAGGACGCCGATCATTCGGCACTGCTCATCGCCCGAGTACTGCGCTCGAAAGTCCTCTGAGAACAGGTGAATGGTGCATACTATGCTGACGCCAGCCTCGCCCGTCACACCGTCGTACAGGCGCGCGGTTGTGGCATGAGCTTGGTCATGGTCGGGCGGCGGGGCATCCAAAGGGGTGCCACTATCGGATAGGGACTCTGGAAGCTGCAGTATTTCAAACGCTCCTATTCCATTCCTCTGCACGTATAGATCGAAACCTTGGTGCAAGCGTGTGAGGCGTGTTGATAGGCACTGGAACATCTCGACCATCCTCTCGCAGATGACGAGGATGGTACTCTGAGTCCTTGCGTCCTGACCGCATTGCTGGCATTGCAGCGGTGCCAGGCACTTGAAGACCATCCATTTCTGGAGCTTCAAGACTTGATCGACCGAGAGGGACCTCAGATGGAACTCGTCGTCGTCGAGCTTCTGGACAATGCCGAGGATACTGCCCATACACTCGCAAGAAGGACCTCCGTTTGGTTCAGCACTCGGAGGTGTTATAAAAAACAGCCCTTCTGGCACGTTTCCGAGAGCATGGTCTTCGGGGAAGGGTATTGTGTCCAGGGGCTCATATGGTGAAGAACCTGTTGATGACCCGTGAGTCTATGTTCCCACCGGCACGTGGCCAGCCAGTAGTAGAGGCCTTACCTGGAGGCGTGTCCAGAACTGTCACGCCAAGACCATAAGGCGCCACCGGCTCTGAGGGCTCGGCTGACCTTGTATTCTCACCGTGTAATGTAGGCTCGCGCAAGAACCGCTCCCAGTCCGCGAACTGCGGATCCGGGGGCTGGGGCGCCGGCCTCTCCTGCGTACGCGACCCGGGCGTGAAAGCCTTCGCGCCTGTGGAAGCATTGGCCGAACGTCGTCCTAAATCCTTCGATCCCCCTTTCTGTGTGCGAGCCCGCTTCCGGCGCGCTTCATCAGAGCGCACACATGCGATCTGGCAGGCTCTGCAGTCGTCACACGTGCCGACGTCTCCTCTGCAGCGAATCTATGGTAGGGAGATGGGGTCAGCATCACATCCACGGCCGATTATATTACACATCCGCAGTAGGACCGCTATTATCAAGGCTCGCAAACCTTCTTCTTCTGGCAATTTACGCACGCGGCTCTACGACCTGGGCCCAGACCGGCATGTGCGGCGGCGACTTGGCGCATTCCGTTGCCATTCCGGGCCGAGCCGCGGCCGGATGGCTTGAACGTGAGGAACATTTCCCGATACAGAAGTGTGGGCAGATGAGTGAGGGTGGTCGGTTGGACTGTTTGCTGGGCAGGGCGAATCTGCGAGTGGAGAGGAAATGAACTCGGGGCAGGCAGGGGCTTGCGGTCTTTCCAGGTTGGTGGGTGGTTGTCTTTCGATGGATTATTCAGCAAGAATGAACTGGTCGACGGAACCTGGAAAGTGAAGCCGTCCCTCCCACTCTGGGCTGCCGGGAATTGCCTATTCCGGTAATATACGATTCCGGGCTACACGGAGCAGACCGACCGCCAACTCTCGGACTCTACCGTCCGCTTACAACTCTCAACTTCAGGAAATTTCCTCCTTATACGGCAACTAATCAATGATGTCTAATATTTCTCGTAAGGTTATTGTTTGGAGTCGGTCAATATGTTATTGTACATCGAAAAAGACACCTATAAATAATCAGGGCACACTGAATTGCGGTAGAGCTACAAGAAGCCTACAACTCCCCTCGCTCTACCTTCAGCACCAGGGTATTGAAGAGAATGATCAGGAGCCAAAATCCCTATTCACCATATAACCATCTCAGTATTCTTTCTATACTCCTCTGACTCCTTCATCATGGCGCCCTCGTACCCTCCGACACATGATGCCGTCGTCACCACCGGCAAACGGCTCCCCCTGGCCATCCGCGAGGTCGACACAGCTGTCCCGGAACCCGGCGAGGTAGTCGTCCGCGTGGAGTGGACGGCATCTTCACCTCTGGATCTCCACCAAGCCGATGGCGGAATCATAACGAGCCCGCCCTTCACCATTCTCGGCTGCAGCTTCGCCGGCACCGTGGTCGCCACGGGAGAGGATGACCCCACGGCGACGAAGCCCAACTCGGCGCCCGTGCAGCTCGGCGACCAAGTCTTCGGATTCGCGTGGGAGAAGCAGAAGCAGATGGGCTTCCAGACCTATGTCACCGTCCCTCGCCGCCTCGTAGGACGTATCCCACCCAACCTCACCGTGCAGCAGGCCGTCACTGCGCCGGCAAACTTGGTCTGTGCCATCCACACCATCACTCAGGACTTGCGGCTAGAACTGCCCTGGCCGAAGCCCGAGGGCTGGACCCCCAAGGAGGAGAACCATCCCATCCTCATCTGGGGAGCGGCCAGCAGCGTCGGACTGTTCGCCATCCAGGTCCTCCGCCATTGGGGTTACAAGAATGTCCTGGCCGTCGCGAGCAGCAAGCATCATGAGGAACTGGCAGCGCTCGGAGCAAGGAAGTCTTTCGACTACAAGGATACGGGGGTCACGGACCAGATCTCTGCCCACGCGGGACCCATCTATCGGATCATAGACTGCATTGGTCAGCTGGAAGGGACTCTCCGACCGCTCAGCAAGATTGCCGTCAAGGGCACCATCGTTGCAGTCATGCTGCCAGTGATCCTCCGTGATGCGACCGAGGAGGTTGGTTCGGAGGTTGACCTAGATCCTGCTTCCATCCGCAAGGTGCAATGGGCCGATGGGGTCGGGACGATCGGTGTCAGGACTTTCTTCTTCGAAAAGGTACGGGCTGGTCCCTGTCCATCTCGTGGAACCCAGCAGCATTCAAGCTAACTTTTACTTGTTAGAACGAGCTCCTCAAGTGGCACCTGGAGCCGGATATCGTGCCCGCCCTCCTCGAGTCCGGCGTCGTGAAACCCAACCGCGCAAGAATCGTCGAGGGCAAGACCCTGCTGGAGCGCGCTCAGAATGCACTCAACTTGCTGCGCCAGCGCGCACCCAGCGGAGAGAGGCTGGTCTGGAGGGTGGCCGAGTAACAGGGGTTGGCGGTTTCGGTCATGTGTCGAACAGCGGGCTTGCTTCAAGTTGGAGAGACCCGGAGCAATGTCTCGCGCAAGTCGCTTCCGTGAATATTGGTCGTAAAACAGCACCCGGAAATACTATATCCGTCATCGTATACTGGTCGTGATGGATGGAGGAGGAACCTTGTTCATGTCCTCGAACGTGAGAGTATGGCAAGGCTTTCGATCCCACCTCGAGTATTTGTAACGTGGAAGTTTATTGGGAGGATTGGAATCACACCCATGTGATTCCATGGATGTTGAATCGTAAAATTCAAGTAAGCAAGATTCCAAATGCTGATGAATCATATGGTGTGGTCGAGTGGTGCAGGGTAATGAAACGGACTGGATTTTGATTTGGACCCTGTTCTTTTTTTTGTCAGCGTGGAAATATCCAGAACCCCACCACCACCACCAGTCCACAACCTTCCCCNCCCCCCCCCCCCCTTCTTAAAGCCCCGCGGTCGCCCCTCCAACGTCGGAGATCTCGGTGCGATCCGAACAACCTCAACCAACGTCTGCAGTACATTCTACGACACAAACTCCATCACATTACGCATCCTATACACGTACGACTCTGACAGAACTACTCCAGTCGAACGAGCACATATAGTCAAGCGCACGCAACACACACGCACACACACATAGATACCATGTCGTCCGACAAGATCCACCACATCACCTCCACCGACCAGCTCTCCTCCCTCCTCTCCTCAAACACCTACGTCGCCGTCGACTTTTACGCCGACTGGTGCCCGCCCTGCAAGACTATTGCCCCCATCTACGCCCAGCTCGCCGCCAAGCACGCCCTCGACGGCAAGCTCGCATTCGCCAAGGTCAACGTCGACCACGTCCAGGACGCCGCCCAGCAGTACCGCGTCACCGCCATGCCCACCTTCCTCTTCTTCAAGGAGGGGAAGCAGGTCGCCGTCAATGGCAAGGCTATGATCCAGGGTGCCGATCCCAGGAGCTTGGGTGCCGCTGCTGAGAAGCTGGGCGGGCTGGCTAGCAAGAAGGCTGAGGAGGACGCCGCCAAGGCGTAGACGAGCTGCCTCGCTACTCGGGCCATTCGCCATGTTATAATGATGATACCATGTGGGAGGCACATTGCATTGGTTACAGGAGTTGCGTTTTTCTGTCAGCGCCCAGATAGGCGTTCGCCGTTATGAATTAGCTATACATGGGAAATATATTCCGTTTCGGGTCCATGTACATTACGAGGGATTTGTCCCTTACCGCCCAATCCATAGACGTGGCAAAGTACCCAGTTTCCAATCACTCGAGAACGCCTTACGCCCTCGAGCCTCGTGTTCCCGAATCAGCCCAACCCATTGAAATCAAGACTGATCATGAATCCAAACGCCAGCGTCGTCAGCCCACAGGTCTGGTGACTACACGTCGCAAACTCTCGCCTCAGACCGGCCCCGTGCACATCCAGGCCCACAAACCAGCCGCGACCCCAGTCACCCCAACCGTCACAAACGCCGCGCCGACCTTGTCACTGACGGTGACAGGCCTGGCCTCGGCCTTGAACCCATCGTTGGAACCCGCACCCGCGTTAGGATCCCCTTTACTCGTGCCACCCGTGTCGTGTGTGACGGTGTCCCGAGCCTGGCGGATGAGCAGCGACGACACGGCGCTCAGCGCATTCATCTGCTGCCCGGCGCCGATGTTGCCGTCAAAGACGCCGGCCGCCCAGCTGAAGCCGCACTGGCGCGCGCGGAACCCGCCGGTGCACACCTTGACGGCCGCCTCGGCAGAGCTGCGGAGGACGGGAAGGATGCGCCCCGCGGTGAAGGGGGCGATGCCGGTGGTGCTGGCGTACCAGCGGTGCAGGTAGCCCCTAAAGGACTTCATGTCGGTCGTGCACGTCCGGGAGGTTTCGCACTGGGGTTCGTAGGCGATGTCCCCGGGGAAGAAGGTGGACAGGCCGTGGTCGAGGAGCTTGTTGAGGCGCAGCTCCCATTTCGGGTCACCGTTGGTCTGCGTATCGCTTTATTTAGCTCCCTGACATGAGTACATTTTTTTCTCCCCTCACCACATAGAGAAGGCACCACGTAGAGAAGGGGGTTAACCCACATAATTATACATGTAGGCCGCACCGAGGGTAAAGATGGCATTGTTGTAGGAGTATTCCTCTCTGTGAATATCCGTGCAATTCGTCTCGACAGTGGCGCCGTCGTAGAGGGCTTCGTTGTCCTTGCCCATGAATCCGACGCCCAGCATCCAGTCCCAGATCTTCTCAGCCCAGTCGGCGTACGTCTGGTTCTCCGTGTAGCGGGCCAGACGGGCCCCTATATTGAAGAAGCAGCCGTTGGAGATGGAGTTCTTGTAGTTGTAGCCGACATTGGAGAAGGGCACCTGCCAGCGCAAGCCCCCGCCGCATGTATCCTCCTGCCACCGCTCAGGAGTGGCCATGGCGTTGAAGACAGCCTGGGTGAGGGCGAGCCACTGGGGCTCGTCCGGGGGCGGGTCGGGAAACTTCTCCTCGGCGGCCGTCATGGCCGTCATGGCCCAGAAGCCTTGGTCGTCGTTGCCCATGGTGATGGTGTAGTTGGGGGGCATGAAGTCCCAGTTGGGTCCGACCTGCCAGAGAATTCCCTGCTTGATGAGGTCGTTGTGGGAGGCATCGCCGGTTAGGAACCAGTAGTCGATGAGAGTCCCCCACATGGCACCGCCCTGCCACCAGTAGTAGTCACCCTTGTTCTTGGTTGGAGGGCCGGGCAGGACACCCGGGACCTGGCCCGACTCGTTCCCGTGGTAGTACTGGAGGAGATCCCATGCGATGTCGCTTGCAGACTTGCGGATGTTGTCTGAAAACCCCAGTCAGGGCTAGGAGTGAAGCGGACTGAGGAGCCGACTCACCTGGGGTATCGATGGCATAAGGAGCCTGGGCCCTTCCAAGGCCAGAGAAGAGCACCGTGACGGCGGGAAAGAATAGCAGCAGCTTCATGGGGAGTGAGTGTATCGTGGGTGTATATATACATATATATATATACATATACAGCGAAAGACTAGACGCTACTTGAGAAGCGGCGATAGACGCTCCGACGGACGTGACCACTCCTTACCGTGGAATCATGGACCAAACGAGGGACGACCTACCATGTCACGACATGTGCTAAGATCGGGAAGATAGGTTTTTGAAGTTACTGTAAGACGGACAGCTAGGAGTGAAGTGGTAGATTGAGGCGAGATAGGGGACAAAGGGAGGTTAAGCGGCGGGAGAGGTTGGACGATGCTCCTTGGTGAAAGAATGAGCCCGGAGCCCCGGAGCTAGAGGAAAGAGAATGCTCATGTCGGACCCTGAATCACCTCCCGTCAGTTGGCTAGAGGTCTGGGCCTCGCGCATATCGCAAAGGCGCGTCACTAGCAGCATCACATCGACACAAGGTTCATAACGGTCGCCAACGGTCTGACCCTTGTGCGCCCGCGCATGGCCCATAATGGCACAGGCGCCCAACTAAGGCGTAGGGCGACGGAGGCTTTTCTCGTTATTCGCGAATCCTAGTTGGGCCAGAGGGTTGGCGCCATAAAGTTTGATGCTCAGTGGAGGAGGGTCGGACAATGAGTCTAAGTCTGCAGCTGCTCGGAATGATCCCTGGAGAGTCCGAATTTCCGGGAAAGTCAGTCGAACTCGGCTCGGCGCGCAGTGCCGTTCGGGCGGTCCCAGGTATGCCGATTTCCCATAGCCGGGTTGGACTAATAGGTAGCGGATGACACAGATATCATCACGATTGATGCGTGGCTGGGGGTACCAGAGTCCTGGAGATACGGGCCCTCCATACACCGTGCTAGCTACTTAGTAGGCATGTGTGAGGATCCATTAACCAGTACGCACAGATAGAACAGACGCGAAGACCCGTCGTTGCGGCGCCTGATGGATGGACAGCAGTTAGTAGTACTCTATCGTGTCGTGGCTCCGCTGCTCTCGGTGCAGGCGTCGACGCCCATTACTTGTGTCCCGTGGGTCGAACGTGGCGCACCAAGTATGGACATAGGTACTGGCCTCATAGAATTGAGATGGCAAAGGACAACAGCGTTTGTAAGGGGGTGGAACTGCAGCTACCCCTTCAAGCAGCATTGAGATGAAGTTTGAAGGATATTGGGAGTCTTCGCCTGTCGCGACTGGTACTTGTACTGGGCTGTTCAGCTTAAGTCAGCAAGCGCCATGTACCTGATACCTGGCACACAGTAACACGAGTACATGTAAAAAGACAGGACCGTTCGGTCGACTGAAGAAGCTTCAAGAGGTTGAGAAATTTATCACGGGATGTTTTTGGATAATACCAGGATATGCTATTTTAAGCGCCCTTCAGAAGCCATTCATGTCAGGACTGCGACCGGGAACAAAGTCGACGAAAAGAGCCAAGGTACAGACTACTCACTCATCCGTACCTTACAGTGCACCAGAAAACCATGGCTCCACTATTTCCTAGCACAGCCAATAGACATTTGGCGCCAAACAGGCGACCCAACGTTCCAGGTGTCCTTTCGGCCTTGTGAGACAAGCTGAGCGTGTTCAATGCCAGCTTTCCCATCGACAATAATTGCACCTTACCTTACTGATATCCCACCCAACAACAATTAGAATACCTGCGATTTCCCGACAATTGCATCCATCCGCACCCGCGGATTCGATTGCACCCTGCACCGGAAAACCCCATCGAGTTATGCTGTAGCGAAGTGGACTCGATCGGCCCCCCCTCCCCGCGCTTGACCTCGGACGACTGCCTCGCCCAGCGCCCACGCACGCAACCATCCCACCCACCCACCCATTGGCAACGAACGGCCGCCGCCACCACCATGAACGGTTTCGAGAAGCATCGTCTCGACGACGAGAACTTTGGCGCATCCGGAAACATCGTCAGCGCCTTCGACGCCTTCCGTACGTTCCTTCACCACCGCAACAACCAGGGCGTCGTCGTTCCCCTCCGACTAACATGCTTCCCCACGTCACAGCCAAGTCAAAGCCTCAATATGTAACACGAACCGCCGGCGGCGGCAAGTGGACCGTCGCCATGATATTCTTCTCCGTCCTCTTCGTCTGGGCCGAGTTCTCGCGTTGGTGGATCGGCCACGAGACCCGCAACTTCGCCGTCGAGAAGGGCGTCTCCCGGCTGATGCAGGTCAACCTCGACGCCATCGTGCACATGCAGTGCGCAGACCTGCACGTCAACGTCCAGGACGCCGCCGGGGACCGCATCCTCGCCGGCTCGCGCTTGAAGCGGGACCGCACCAGCTGGTCACAGTGGGTCGGCGCTGATGGGCTGCGCCGCCTGGGCCGCGACAGTCAGGGACGTGTCAATACGGGGGAGGGGTGGATGGATCTTTTGCACGACGATGGTTTTGGGGAGGAGCATGTGCACGATATCGTGTACGCCGGTATGAGGAGGGCCAAGTGGGCCAAGACGCCGCGCCTCAGGGGAAAGGCGGACAGCTGCCGCATCTACGGCAGCCTGGACCTCAACAAGGTGCAGGGCGACTTCCACATCACGGCCCGCGGGCACGGGTACGTCGAGATGGGCGAGAACATGCACCTAGACCACCGCAGCTTCAACTTCTCGCACATCATCTCGGAGCTGTCCTTCGGCCCGTACTACCCCTCGCTCGTCAACCCGCTCGACAACACCGTCAACACCGCCGACACCAACTTCCACAAGTTCCAGTACTACATCTCCGTCGTGCCCACCGTCTACAGCCACGCCGGCACCACCATCCCCACCAACCAGTACGCCGTCACCGAGCAGAGCAAGCAGGTCAGCGAGCGCAGCATCCCCGGCATCTTCTTCAAGTACGACATCGAGCCCATCGCGCTCGCCGTGCAGGAGCACCGCGACGGCCTGCTCACCCTCTTCATCAAGATCGTCAACGTCGTCAGCGGCGTGCTCGTCGCCGCACACTGGGGCTTCACGATGAGCGAGTGGGTACGCGATATCATCGGGCGGAAGCGCCGTAGCGGTGCTGGCACGGACGGCGTTCTGGGCACCAAGGGTGGATACGATGAATCATGAGGGGGTGGTCTTTTGGTGATATAGAAGCTACATATATATATTGTGCCGTTAGGAGCGTGATATGGTGAAAACGAGAGCGGCGTGGGGTCGGCGTTTGAATTTCTAGGAGTTGGTTAGGTCAGCTCAGTTATATTCATCTTCCAAGGTTGGGTCTTAACAAATGGGCCTTGTCATCTCCGCAACATCAACCCAAAACACACGTATTTGAGCGAGCATGCCTACAGGTACTCCTACCCGTAGTTTATGCGGACAAGGACTGCCTGTGGTTCTCCGATTTTCACCAGAACCCAAGCGATGCGCCCTTCAGCAATCATGGCCCGGTCCCGGCCTCGGACCTAGTATCACACCACTGCTTGTAGCCACAGGTCTACCCACAACCGGCGCAATCTGTACCTATCCATTTTTCGTTTAACTTCCAGGAAGTGTCCCAAAGTACTAGTAGCAAATCTACCCAAAATGTCTTCTCATCAAGCGCCGGTGGCCTTGGAGCCGGTGCATGAGACGGACCCGGAACGACCTTCCCTTGACGCCGACCATTCTTCCACCTCCTCCGTTATTACCGACCATCTCCAGAGACGCCGGTCGGAGTCCAAGATGAGAGCCTCGGTCATCATAGGCGCCGCCCTGCCCCAGCTCCCAACCTGGCGCATGTCCCGTTCCAGACCCTTAACACCACTCCGTCACTTACCAACGCCCAGACTTCACCATGAACTACGGCATCTTCCAAGAGTACTACTCGTCAGTTGACTGGTCTGTCCGTGGCAGGCGCAATACAACTGGTGTCATCGAAACCACGTCCAACGGGAGTCATGTAACTCTCGATGCCGCCTCTGTTCGCCCTTCTGGCCGTTCCGGCTACGCTCGCCACCGTCGCAGGGTCTCCCCCTTCTGCACAGCCCTTGCATGCGTATCCTTTCTTCTGTCGTCGTTGGCCACACACACGTATGGCACATCGTTGCCGCCCAGGGAGCCCTGGCCGATCTGGGCTGCGCACTCATTTACAGCCCGTTGACCCTGAGCTTGGGGGAGTGCTTCGACGACCGAAGCAGGGCTGTGGCGTACGCCGTGCTTCTGTCTTGCAAGAACGTCATCGGCTCAGTGTGCCAGTTCTTATTCCGTGCATTGTTGGACAGGTTCGGATTCCGCAACACCCTGGGAATCTGGACCGGCATCTCAGCCGCCACCGGCATCCTGGCCGTCATATCAGGCGTCAGCTCTTCGCTGTCGGCGTTCCTGTTGTGGGGTCTGCCGTTGCCTTGAAGCATGGTACTTCTTGTGTTCTTCTCAGTGACGTATGGGATCTTCGCTGGAGGGTACAGTGCAACCTGGGGCGGAATAATCGATGAGGCGGAAGGCGAGGCCGCAAGCCGGAACGAAGCCATTGACACGGGTATCGTCTATGACTTGCTGAGTGGGGCCAGAGGCCTCAGGTATGTGACGGGAGACCTTTGCTGGTGTACCGCTGCTCAACTCTGGCGTGGTCGGGCCCGAGGGTCGCTTCGGCTATGGGACGAATTACGGACCACTGATCCACTTCACGGCGCCATCATCCATATTTGATGACTGGTGATTCCTCTGGAAAGGTCTGAAACGGCTGCCCCCGACTCATCGCCAGTCCACGAGGGGGGCGGCAGACAAGATGAGACCTTAACAGTGACGCGGAGGCGGAGTTAAATCAGAATATGACCGCTGTAAATCATTTCCATCCAATGCTGTGGAATCAAGTCGCTCGGCGCTGCAGGGATATCATAATTCTGGCTTCTGACCGTATACAACGACGCTATGGAAGTGTCAGTCGTTGGCCAGAGGGATAATGGTGGGAGTTGAACTTACACCGGCCAGTAAGCGTGAATCCGGGGATTTCTCATGTCCCTGCGCACCTCGGCCAGGAGGGTCACTACCTCTTGTTGTGTGAACCCACAGCCTCGCGTTAAGACGGCCATGCTGATGCCCTCCAGTCCTCGGTCAATGTTGGCTAGCGTCCACAGGCCAATTTCCTTGTGTTTCTTGTCCCTTGGCCAGCTGTTGGTGGGCCATTTGTAGAGCCTCTGTTCGATATTGGTGAAGCCGGCATCCTGTAAGCGGCCTCTGTGATACAAGGGGTCGGTCAGGGGCCGGCCGAGGGCAGTGCTCCCCTGGATGAGAAGGTTCATCCATCGAGAAATGGCGTGGCTTTCGTGCAGTGAGTCGTCGTCCGACTCGACGGGACAGACTGTGTCTATGATTTCGAGCCAACCACCAGGCACGAGGTTGCTAAACAGGGTTCAGCGAGAGCAACCAGGACAGGAGGGGGGTAAGACGCACTTATATGCGCGTCTCATGTACTTGTCCCAGTCACCAAAGCTTCCAGCCATCATGCGAGTGAAGACGTAATCAAAGGGGTGCGACCACGTCCACTCCTCCTCCAGGTCGGCGATCTCGAAGCGGCAATTTGGGGGACCACTGGGTTCAGAGGGTGAGAAAATAGTCCACAGAGCCGAGGAGTACACAGCAACTTACAACTCCGGTTGAATAGGGCTGAGGTCCACACCAATGACCTGAGAGGGCAGTTAGAAAGGCAGGTCCTCTGGAGGAACTCTCTACAAAGCTGCATACCGCTGCATGGGGGTGTTCGTCGGCTTCATAGGGTTAGTATGTACATTGATGCCCAGGGGAGATCGCTAACTTCATACCAAAATCCATGGCCCAAATGCCGGTCCCCGTGCCTGCGTCAAGGACCCGCTGGGCCGTCGCAGCCCCAGGGGCAAAACATAGCCGGCCGTCAAACGTCAGAAGGAAGTGGTGGTTTTGGATATCTAGAGTGGACTGGTCAGTGTCAGGAGCAGACCACGGGTCTCCCGTGGGTACCTACCAAGTCGCTCGTTCTCGTCCTAATTTGACGACACACAATATTAGTCCAAAAGAAGCTCGAGAAACACCGGGACTGCTCATAAAGCTCACCTCGTCGTTCGGCAAAACGTATTCTGTCATGAACACATTAGCAAGTAGAGCTGCTAGAGTTTTCCAGACAGTGCAGTACCTACTGTCTCTGCTGAAAGCATGATATGTGCGGCCGTTCTCGAGGTAGTACTCGTAAATATTGGCCTGGAGCGACCCTGTCGATAGTCGTTCGTCGGTGGGCTATTTGACAGTCGGCACTCGGCTCGCAAAGCAACGTCTAGGTGGGATTCGGTCGGAACTCACAATATCGACGGCCGAGTCAGCGTCTGTGTCGCCTAGGGAGGACGCAGCGACCTATGGAGCTTGGAGTTAGCACATAGCGGAGGACGGACGGGACGGGATGGGGTGGAATGTCACCAGCGGCAAGTTGGCGTCGTCCTCGGGGGCACTGCTGTCGGCCATTGCGGCGTCGAAAACCTGTCTTCCTCCCCGGTAGTCGTCCCCAGGGTGCATAGCCGTCACAGATGGATGTCCACGGGCGAGGAGGCGGACTCGGGTTGGTAGGGCGATTGTCGAGCTCGTCGTGGGTGAGCGGTGGCAGGGGCAGCAGGGCAGCAGCAGGCGGCAGAGACAGCGGCAGAAGAGGAAGATGAACCCGAGGGTCTGGATCTGGGGAAGACGAGGGGTCGCGAGACAGAGAGGAAGGGCAGCGGGACCGGCATGTCGACAAGGACACCAGCAGGGGCGCACGGCATCGAAGGTACCTGAGGTAGAGGTACTACTCGTACTTGGATTGATTGCCCCTCACCGCTGGGCTGGGACCGACCGTGCTGCTGGGTGCCGGACCGGTGGTTGGTGCCGTGGTGGTGGGTTTGTGGAGGTGTGTGTGTGGTGGACTGGTGGTGGCTTGCTTATGGCAAGGGTTGGAAGTTGCCCAGATGTCGTCGAATCACGACGTAATAAGGGCCCCGCAGTCCGGTGTGTTGGCGCGGTTCCAGGGACCAGGAGGGACCGAGCCGGCGGGAGGAATTTGATACCTACTCGTACTAGCTGTGCTTAGCTCCTGTGCCGAGCTGCTGTGCTGGGCTGCGGTGCTGGGCTGCTGTGCTGGGCTGCTGTGCTGCTGTGCAGCCATGGCCAATTGCGGCTGGTTGCAGTGGGAAGCGGCAAGTCCGACCCACCGCAGCGACGCTGGTCACTCTTGCCGGTCCCGGCGCTCTGGTCACGCACCATCCGATCAACAGCCACAGCGGCCCAGGGAAGGAGCAGCCAAGGCTCCCTCACCTCTGTTGGGTCGTTCGTTTACCTTGTCCTGTTTCCCTCCTCACTCTCCCCACTCCCCGGCGCCCCCGCCCNCCCCCCCCCCCCCCCCCCCCCCCCAAGGTACTCATCATAGCAGTGACATGTTCGTAGAGTATCATTGGGTGGCGTGAATGCCCCCGTGTCTTGCTTGCCTGCTTATTAATCGCATCTGCCGGCCGCTCCCGTCCCGATGGTGGTGCGTGTGGTGCGTGCGATGCGTGTGGTGCGTTGTGATGTTGCTACGCTTGCATGGGGGAGCCACCACAAAACCCACACAAGATTGGAGGCCTTTGGTAATACACGACTACCACCTGTAGTACTGGTACTCGGACGGTGTTATATCTGTACTGTACATGCCACCATATGGTGGGTACAAGACCTTGGTAACCAATTTATCGCCAAGTGGCTGGCGGCCTGCTCCATCGCGGCCCATCCGACGCCACCCGCAACCGGTCCCATAGCGCTGGACCACCATGTCCGGTGGACATTTCGCCCTCATGTGTGTGCACTCGGTAATTACCTCCTAGTGCGAGTATGAGTACCCGCAATACGGATACCTTGTACCGCGGTCCTAAAGACATGTACTCCGTAACAGCAATCTTCAGACCAGAGCACCATGTCAACTCGGAAGATTTGGCTACGGTTGTTCTCCTAGGCTCTGGCAACATGCAGCTCTAGCTTCTCCATGGTCTTTACAGGTCTAGTACGATACAGCTACATATAGCTACTACTAGTAAGGTCTAGTCTACGAGTACTCCGGCACTAAGCAAGGTAGTACTCGTAAGCAAACGCAGTTATGCATATATTCACAAAAACAGCCAGGGTTATGCGACCATGGAAAGCATAAGTATTCGCAGTATCGGGGGAGGCTCTACCCTAGAGCCTAGCAGGGCGCCTCGCGGTCTGCCACTCCAAATGTCCCCTGCCTCGTTGTGAGGAGAAGAAATACTGTGCAGAAATTCTCCAATGAAATGCACAGGTGGCTGGAGAAAAAAAAAAAANAAAAAAAAAAAATCCGTTTACAGTTGCCGATCTCACTGGGAGCATTTCAGAGCGGTGCAGGGGGAAGATTGCGACATGATCCACGGACGGTGCATTGGGCGAGCTTGAGTCCTGTACAATCGGCCTATACCCGTACCTTAGTAGGTACCTATGTAGGGCTGAGTACGAGTCTCGGTCTCTGGGTTCGTGCACAAATAACGCCGTGTACCGGCAACAGACCAACAGGTTGACGACTGGAAGCGGGACATGGGACGTGGCGAGACTCTGATGGGACGGCTACCTGCCTAAGTTCGTAGTAAGACCGTACAAGTGAAATAATAATAATAATAATAATAATAATAATAATAATAATAATA